>JAWQFJ010000992.1:68980-81480 GCA_034096865.1 Theodoxus fluviatilis
TCATTCATTCATTCGTTACCTCAGCTATGAAGGTTATGTTTTACTTTTGCTTCATTACTTGGCAAAATAACTCAAAAAGTTCTAAACAGATTCTGGTGAAATTTGGTACAAAGTAAGGGTTTCACCTAAGAAATTTAGGAAATTATCTGTGATGTCGTATTGGAATAACAAGCATTTTAAGAAAAATTTATTGCACATTAATAGTTTAACCTCATCAACTTAGTGATGCCGATGTATGCATTCCACACTCAGAGACCTCTAGCAGACGCTAAAATGAAGTAAACTTCATAGTGTCAGGCCTGGCTAGCAGAACATCCTGCCTGAATTCATTATACAGGCCGTGGAAGAGTAGTTGTGTTTCCATAGCGGAGGTTTGCACTCTCACAGTGCTCTCTAGCTTTCAGTATCAATCGCTTTACATTCAAAGACTGATTGACAGTGAAATCTTATCCATTCATTCATGCCTTTGTTCACTCATTTGTTCTTTCTTTCGTTTGTAATTATTCATTTTTTCATTCATTCATTTGTTTGTCCATTTATTCATGCATTTGTTCATCCATTTGTCGATAGCTTTCCACGATCCCGTCTGACTTGCCATTGCTATGTTGACAGCGGTGATGGTGGTGAAGGTTAGAGCAGAGGCCATGCAAGCAGCCTCTGAAGCCAGTCCCAGTGGGATGATGACGGCATTCTGTGGGCCGGACACCAGACTCAAGTTTGCCCTCAAGGCGGCGCGGGACTTCTGCCAGGTGAAGCTGGGAATGGAGCAGCCGGTGTGCACCGTTGCCAACTTCCTCTACCCAGAATGCAAAGTCATTGCTGGCCACAACCAGGTACGGCTGTGAAAATAGCAAAAGCTCAATAGGATTTGCTGCTGCTGCTGCTGCTGCTGATGATGATGATGATGACATCAGGACTAGATGACCGAACCAACAACGCAAGAAGATATTTTGTTATTAGTCTCAGAACAGTCTCAAATATAGGAAATGCAGTAATTGAGAAACTGACTTCATCCAGTCTGTGACGGTCAAGCTCTTTTCACTTGACAAGTTCTAGTGTTTTCAAGTTGGTTTGATAAAATGTGTTTTGTCAATGGATAAACTCTTGCACTTTTGTCAATTTCATAAAACGATTTATTTTCTATATTAGTGTAGAGATTGTGACCTCCTTTAAAAAAATGAATATTTTGTTTTATATACTTTCCTGCAGAGTTCAATTTCAAACTAATGGGTTCTTTCTCTCGATACGTTATTATCGAGTCTGTGGCTGATTTTTCTAAGGAATCACAGCTAGATACAGGGTTCGTACAGGTCATGGAAAACCTGGAAAGTCATGGAATTTTATTTTTCATTTTCCAGGCCTGGAAAATCATGGAATTTCAATTTAAGTCATGGAAAGTCATGGAATTTAATAAATTTTAAAAAAGAAAGAAAAAAAAAATGTTTTCTAGGCTGTGCTTCGCGCGATACTCCCAATCTATGTTTACACGCTGCGAACGACAGGAAAACGTGCCCTTGCATCCCATTGGTTAATTTTGAAGGCTCGTTTGTCTTCTGCTTCCTGATTGGTTCTTTGGCTAGGTGACCTGGTTTCATTTCTACGCCGGTCGGGTCAGTTGGTTCAAACGAGGAGTAAGTGAAAAGAGCTTGTTTTGTTTGTGGTGCAGTGTTTCTTTGAGATTATCATCATGCCTGGAAAGTTTCGATTTCAAGACACTTGGACACTAGACGAAAAATACCGTGAGTGGGTCATGCGAGTGAAACTGAATGGGATGGCAAAGTGCCGATTTTGTGAAAAAGAGTTTGATGTGTCCAACATGGGAGAGGCAGCCTTGAAAAGCCACATGAAAGGTATCGCGCACACAGTACGCTAAGTCATGTAAAATGTTATTGAATCTCATGGAAAGTCATGGAAAAGTCATGGAATTTTGTATCTAAAAACCTGTACGAACCCTGTCTAAGATAGGAAGCTTTAAATATTAATAAATGTTTATAGTAGGGGCAGATGCTTCCCCAATATCACTCTTACTTTATCCCATATGATGAGGCAGTGTTTTGA
Source organism: Theodoxus fluviatilis (assembly GCA_034096865.1). Lineage (NCBI taxonomy): Eukaryota > Metazoa > Mollusca > Gastropoda > Cycloneritida > Neritidae > Theodoxus > Theodoxus fluviatilis. The sequence continues at coordinate 71,039 of JAWQFJ010000992.1, forward strand.
ACAACATATATATTCAAATTCTTTTTTGTTTCATCTGGACTTAAGATCATCCCTTTTTGGGAGGTATCAAACGAATATTTACACTATGCCTCAGTTGAACAATTGACCTAAAATACCATGCATGCATGTATTCAAATAAATGGTTTTGACATTTTTGGTTCACTCTAATTTAGGAAATATTTATGAAATATAGGTTGCATGCTAATGTAGTGCATAACATTTTATTGAACAGAAAATATTATCCCATGCCCATTCTTCCCCCTCCCCGCACCTCCCAAATGACAGAATTTTTTAAAAGCTAGAGAGCACTCTGAGAGCGCAAACCTCCTCGGAGGCCACACTTTATTTTCCATGGTCTGCATGATAACATTTCTCTTAATTAATGCTTGTAGTTACACAGATAACCTCCAAAATGTTATGAATTGTACTTAGTGTGAAACCCAAACCTTCCACCAAATTTAATCAGAATCTGTTTCAAACTTTTTGAGTTATTTTGCCGAATAACTAACAAACAAACCAAGGGTAAAACATAACCTCCTCGGCGGAGGTAATGAAGACGTGGCTGATACAAGCAGCTGTGTAACAAGGAGCTTTTTGATACGTATGCAGTTTTCTGAAAAAGACCCAGCAGGCTCATTTTAAGTTCAAATCAAGCCAACGTTAGTTACTATGGAGTGTTAGAAGACGACTCTCTCGATGTTATCCCCATGGCTTAGGGGTAGGATTGACCCCATCACATTTCCCTATGCTAATCCTGTAAGGTGAGTAGCTACGGAAATGGTTACTTGACTTGCTCTTATTCTAACCATTTCTAATGATTTGTCGCGATCAATGGCCTATCATACCCTACCCAAACTGATTGGCCATAACACTCCATCCATCCATCCATCCGCCAGCCATCCATTCATCCGTCCGTCCGTCCGTCCATCTATCCACTCATCCATCTTCAGCTGTTTCAGCAGAGATCGGTGTAACAAGTGAACTGCAGGTGACTGATGAAAGAATAAAACTAAATGCCAGAGCGGTAAATGAAGTCACTTTGATTACTGGACACAGAAGCTTGCAGTCTTTCCGCAGAGTGAAAGCACAGAGTAAACTTTGATTACTGGACACAGAAGCTTGCAGTCTTTCCGCAGAGTGAAAGCACAGAGTAAACTTTGATTACTGGACACAGAAGCTTGCAGTCTTTCCGCAGAGTGAAAGCACAGAGTAAACTTTGATTACTGGACACAGAAGCTTGCAGTCTTTCCGCAGAGTGAAAGCACAGAGTAAACTTTGATTACTGGACACAGAAGCTTGCAGTCTTTCCGCAGAGTGAAAGCACAGAGTAAACTTTAGAGTAGTTTGAGTCCTGCTTCTCCTCAGTGTTTATACGCCATGCCTGAAGAGAACTTCTGAGTTGAAAATTTAAATTAAAAAAAGTTTGGCATCAACATTATTTTGTTACCACTTCATTGGTTTCTTTTGTTGCTCCAGCAGAAAGATATTTTTTTTCCTTCTGAATTTCTGTGTACTCCTGTCAGCTCCTCAACCTCCACTCGCCTATCGAACCCTGTCTTTTGACGGGCAGATTTAGGCGAGCAAGTTTTGGTGTTTGATTATGTGTGAGGCGCAGTGCTGCTGTTCGATCCCAGGGATGGGAAAAAACTGGATTATTAAGTTCTGTCCACTCCAACCACACAGGAGTGCAGATTCTTGGTGATCAAATCATTGTGTGTGGTGAAAGAGAATTTTTTAATTCCAAGGAGCAAATTCTGAAATTATCTCCCCTTTGACCACAGATTGCACTTGTTGCATGCAGTGAACGTACATGTAGACGCGGATGTCACATACAATGATGTGTAAAAGAAAAAAAAAGAGATATTGCACATTTTGGTAATCATACATCTGCAAGGAAAGAGACACCTCCTTCATTTGACTGTGTTGATATCAAATGAGGCAAATATGAATGACTTTGGTCTATCTCTAAAATCTACAAAGGTTCACCACGGAGGTGAAAACTGCACAATTTAACTGCACTTTTTTTTTCTTCACTAGATATCAAACACCTGCGTTTGATGTCCACTGGTGTAACTTTTATGATTAATTCTAAATATTTTTCTTCGGGTTTAAAAGAAAGTGATTTTCGTGTAAATAAAGATTCATTTGATACAAAACTATAGTGTAACACGAATCTTTTCCCTCCAACCAATCAGAATCAAATTAACTGCGACTGTGCATCACCATATGGCATTGTTCTCCATATGTTTTTGCTCCATCGCATGTTGATCTTGACTGATTTTTGGGTGACATGGTTTAATCTGGCTCGGACAGTGCTGTAGCCTGTCTGACTCTCGGGATGACAACAGGATGATGTAAAGCTTGAGGACTTGTGACTTGGATCTAGAGAACGTCCATCCAGATCTGTCTGATACTGACTGCTAAGCATACATCTTCACTCATTTTGTGCTGTCAAGTATTACACAAGGAAATAAATCAACTACTTGCAGCAAGTCTGGCAAGATATGTTGCACAGTTTCTGTTTTTATGTTTTTAGCACTTGAGGACATAATTGACATCAGAATGTTTGTGACTTTCCGATTTGTTAGGAAAATAGTCTATGCACCCCATGCACCAAAAGATCCCTCTCAATCAGGCAATATGAATCAGATATTCACTAAATAGGCTTTGCTCAGATATAAATAGATTGTCACCAAAACCAATACATGTAAATGAAAATGCTTCTTTTCAAAATTGTCACACACACACACACACACACACACACACACACACACACACACACACACACACACACACACACACACACACACCACACACACACACACACACACACACACACACACACACACACACACACACCCCACACCGGCACCTTCCACCATGTTAGTACAAGAATAAAAAGAGTATTTCAATTTTGATATACTATTTTTTTCCACATTCAATGTTCACGTTTCTTTATTTTGAATTGCAGTAAGTAAAAGCTTCAGAGCTCACTTCCCTTTGTCTTGGCATTTTGAAATGTACATGTATACAGTGAACATCTGTGATGCATCTGCCCTCTGTGCGACTGAGTGAGCATTGGTTTAATGTGTATGACATGCCCCCTCCAAAAAACAACAACATCAACAACAAATCGTCTGTAAAGAAGCTTCCTCAACCTTCCATCATGTTTACAATATAGATGACCAGCTCCTGGCAGCCCCACATCCAGTAGTCTCCCCTCCTACATGAGTGCATAGTCAGCTCCTCAACCTCTACCTGCCCACTGAAACCCTGTCTTTAGACAGACGGATGTAGACTAGCAAGCTTTGGCGTTTGATTACGTGGGATGCGCAGTTCCGTGGTTCAATCCCTGGGACAGGAGAAATCTGGATTATTTCTTGAAATGCTCATGAATGGGTTTGATGTGAGATGGAAATACCCTGCTTCTGCCTCCCTGATGCAGAAACATTTCTGTTTCATTGATACAGTTTCGAAGGCCTTCGCAGATTATGAATCTTGTCTCAAGGAAAAAATTCCATTGATTCCACCTATCACCAGACATGGACAGATGTGGTTTGGCAATAAGCATGAAATCCACACCACTCTCTGCCATTTTCCCATTGGATGGTGAACCAGGCGTATCGGTCAATTTCATTTGATGACTGGCAAAACTGTATCAGTGAAACACTACAAATTTCCACCATGTTTTAGATCATGAAGACTTGCTTGCGAACCGGAGACAAAGTTTTCTTTCATACAGGTGTTCACTCATGAGAAAACATGCTTCTTGGACACACATTTTGTGGAAAGCCTTCTGTCTTGCTATGTACAGAGGCCTCGTGGTAGTTGCTCTATATTTCTCAAACTGTTGAGAGTTAAAGGCTTCTAGATTTTGTGAGTACTACATCTACACACAAATCAGATTGCCACCTAGATCTGGTGTACATGTATAGCTATTTCAGCCCCAGTATATTGTCCTGCTGTATCGCAGGTTTTGCCGTTGCAGACATAATTGGGGGATTTTCTTTATGCTGGAGCAGGTGTTTGAATTATCTCCCCTTTGTCCACTGCCTGGGACTTTTCAATATCCACCTGCAAAGTCCTTTACTGCCCTCACCAGGGTTTGGTCCTGGCCTTAAAAGGGATGATTTAAGTGCTAGCACCCTGCCCAATAATGCTTCTCAATGATCTTGTGGTTTTGAATTCAATGATTTCCATTGACTGCAGGCAAGTTTCTTAAAAGGGGAGAAATGGGTGTCAAAGACGATATTTTTACTGCAATGAGATTTCAAACGTTTATGCAAGGCAATTTGAAGATATATATGTGAAAAGAAGTCAAAACCACTTTTTATTAATTGGGGGGAAAGTAGGTCATCGTTAATTATTAAAAGTGGCCACCATAACGCATAGTTTTTTGTTTGTTTTTTAAAGCACAAAAATTATATACAGCAAAATTGCCATGTTTGTTTACTTAGATTTGCAGTTTTAAAATCTAAATCATGTCACATCCTCATGGAAAAATTATAAATACTTTTGGCAAGGATATTTACTAATTGTATGCACCATACACACTTTTTTTTAATCTCCTTATTTTAATAACATTATGTATTTGTAGCTGCAGAACTAGGGTTTAGTATCACAAACCCATGTTACAAAATGTTGCTATAATTACAGATCTGTTCAATGCTCAGAATATATTCTGCCTGAATTCAAGTTCACAAAAAGTAGTTTTTGAGAAAATGTTAAATTAAGACAACTTGGGAGAACTTTTTTCTCATCTCCTATGCATTTTCAACAGTACTGAAGAAAATTTTCAAAGGGGTAAGGTTTTTCATTTGCATTTTTGTGTGTTTTCCATGATGTTTTGAATAGAGAGACTATTGTAATAACATTACAGAGTGTTGAAACAACCAAAAAAATGCTTATTAGTCAAATTCACCAAAAATGACATTTTGACCATTTTCATACATAAATAGTAAGTAAATAAAAAAACCAGTCGGTTTTTTCTCTCTATATATAAATAAGCTCATGATTACAGATAGACTACTATCCTCTGACAACAAAAAAGTAAAGAACTTGATATCTTGCATTTTCATAAACATTTGCAATTCCACAAATGTGTTTGATTGAAAAGAGAGAAAATCTCAGTGTGCCAGATTATTTGATAAGCTGGTTCAAACATCGAGTTCTTTTGTGTGCAAAGTAACTTTATTTTACCATGACCTAGGATTGGTTTGTTCAAATCTAACTTATCATACTCAGGAGCTACAATGTGAAACACACTACTTTACTCTCTGAAAATTGCAGAATTGTTAAAGAATTTCATATGTAAGCTTCACAGTTTTCTTATGTACAATTATCATATGTAATTACTTATCTCAGTTTGTTATGCATTGGTGATTACTAAGTGTTACTGTATGGCTACCTTGAAATCTTAGAATTCACGCCATATTTTGTGACTGATTTCATTGCGTTACTTCTTTTTTATATATAAAGTAAGGCTGAATGTAAGACTGGCAGCTGTGCCTAATTCCCCACAATTGTAAAATAAAGTTCATTTGAATCAATCCAATGCAGTTCAGTTCATCTGACCTGACCTTACCCGACCTTATCTCTGACCTCACCTCATCTGACTCTGCTTTACCTCTGACCTGACCTCATTTGACCCCACTTACCTCTGACCTGACCTCATCTGACCCCAACTTACCTCTGACCTCACCTCATTTGACCCCACCTTACCTCTGACCTGACCTCATCTGACCCCACCTTGCCTCTGGCTTCTCCTCACCTGACCCCACCTTATCTCCAACCTCACATTGTCTCACCATACTTCTGGCCTCATCTCACCTGATCCCGCCTTACCTCTCATCTCATCACTTATGATCCCACCTTTTCCCTCACCTCACTTTATCTGACCTCACTTCATCTCACTTCACCTCACCATCTTTTCCTTTTGCTTTACTCCACCTCACCTCCTCTTCTAGCTTCATCTTTTCCTCTCTAATCTTGCCTCACATGACTTCTCACCTCACTGGCCCCACCTTACCTCTAGCCTTACTTCATCAAAATTTATCATTTCTTGGCTTTTCTCACCACATTTCACCTCACCCCACCTCATATCAAACCAAATCACCTCACTTCGCCGCATTTTCTCTAGGCTTTTCTCACGCACTTCACCTCACATTACTTCACCTCCTCTAGATGATCCCTTCACCTCACCTCGCATCATCTGACATCATGTCACATCACTTCACCTCATTTACTCTATGCTTTTCTGATCACACTTTTCTTCCCCTCCCCTCATCTAAATGTTCCTTACTTCGCTCCATCTCCCCTCCCCTCCTCTCCCCTCTCCTTCTTACCCCTCCCCTCACTTTGCCTCACCACCTCTAGATGTTTCTTACCTCAGGTTGTTTCACCCCACCTTGTATCACTTCACCTTGCATCTCCTCTCCTTGTGTCACCTCACTTGCGTCACCTCACTTGCATCACCTCACTTGTGTTACCTCATTTCCTCTAGCCTCATCTCACCTCTCCTAAGCTCACATCACCTCATCTCACATCGTCTCTTCTGCTCGCCCATTCTGCAGGCTCTGGAGTTCATCGAGCAGCACCAGGCAGACTTTGGCATCCGCCGGTTGAAGAAGCTGGCCGTGAGCGGGGCATTCCACACGGAGCTAATGGGGCCAGCCAGGGCTGCTCTGAAGAGGGCTCTGCAGTCGGTGTCTCTGTCAAAGCCGTGCATCCCCATCTACAGCAACGTGTCCGCAACCTCCCACAGCCAGCCGCATGTGCTGCTGCGGCAGCTGGCAGCTCAGCTGACGCGACCAGTGTGCTGGGAGCAGACCATGCACGTGCTGCTGTCACGGCCACAGGGCACGGAGTTCCCCGCCACCTTCGAGGTCGGCCCGGGTCGCCAGCTAGGCGCCATCCTCAAGCTGGTCAACAGCAAAGCGTTTGAGTCCTACCACAGCATCGATGTGTGACTGGGATGCAGAGCAGGAATGGGTGGAAGAGGAAGGTAGTGAAGGGTTAGAGAGTTGTGTGTGGGGATGGATGGGGTGAGGGCAAGGGGTGGAGATGGCAGTAGGAGGTAGTGGGTTTGGTTGAGAGCAAAGGAGCTCTCACATGCAGTGGTTATTATGATTGAGAAGGCATGTCAGTTGTTGTGTAAAACACAGAGGTTAGAGGCCAGTGTCAGACTATAATTCTTGAACAACAAGAGGAGGATGACCAAAGAAGTTTGGCGATACTTCGTAGCAAAGGCAAGCTTTCGGAGCCAAGCTCCATCTTCAGGCCTAGACGAAGTACTGCCAGACTTATTTAGTCACCCTCTTCTTGTTGTTCAGTTGTTGTGTGGTTTTGGTGAGATGAGGGGACCTGCTTTTACTGTGACAGGGGTTTGCCTGATTTATTCAAGAGGTTTCTGTAAAATGCGTTCAGTGTGACATTGACCCAATTTTCAGTGTACCTTCCAATACAACAGGGACGGGAGTTCAAATTGACATGGACCAGTTCTGTGTGTGACAGACTTGTTGCTGTGTGGCTGGGGTCAGGATTCCTCAAGATTTGGTTCCTGCCGCCGAGAGTTGAAAGCTCAGGACATCATGACTACAAGAGGGCGTATTTTGAGTGAATGCTTCAAAGACCTCATTCTAGTGACACAGACCAGTTTTGAATGCTGCCAATGTGATAAGCATGTCTCTGCAGTAGACAGCTGTTTTCATCAGAGCTGTTTTCATCAGAGCTGTTTTCATACATTTGGAAAGATGTCATTAGTCAGGCAGTGATATCTGATTGGCTGACACAAATACACTGCTTCTGTTATGTTGGACTGGGCCTAGCTGACCATGATTGGAAGCTTGCAGTGTTTGCATAAATTATGTTGTCTGAAATGAGATGGCAGCTGCATGGCCATAGTACTCCATCAAAATAAAACATGAATAATTTCTTTTTAATGCAAGACAAAATTATGTGTTATTTGTTAAACTGGTGACGTGTTAATTCTCTCCAATTCGTCTCCTTTAGATGTGTTCCATATGGAATTAAACTTGAATTGCTTTCCTTTTCCCCCCCGTTTAATTGTGGTTAACTTCAAATTGAAAACTGTTAAGCATCTAGATGACAGGTAGGTGCTGGAATGCCTAATGATAAAAAGTTCCTTTGAAAAGGGATTTTCAGAAAGGCTTCTAGACAGGCCACACTAATGAACGTGTCTGAGGAGAGAGGTGTGAGAAATACAGCCAAGCTGGCAGGCCACTCAGGCTGGCAGGCCACACAGGCTGGCAATCCACACGAGCTGGCAGGCCACACAGGCTGGCAGGCCACACAAGCTGGCAATCCACACAAGCTGGCAATCCACACAAGCTGGCAATCCACACAAGCTGGCAATCCACACAAGCTGGCAATCCACACAAGCTGGCAGGCCATTCAGGCTGGCAGGCCACACAGGCTGGCAGGCCACACAGGCTGGCAGGCCACACAGGCTGGCAGGCCACACAGGCTGGCAGGCCACACGAGCTGACAGGCCACACGAGATGGCAGGCCACACAGGCTGGCTGGCCACAGCATCTGATTGGCTGTTTTCACAACGTTTTTTCAAATCTCTATATTCATTTGTCATTGTGTGTGTGTGTGTGACGTGAATCAATGCAAATTCACAGCGGATTCACCAACCAAGATCGCTGGCCAAGCAGATGTTGTCACCCACTGGCTTGTCTGGCCTGCCAGTCTGGCTGTCTTTCCCACACCCCTCTCCTCGGATGAGTCCACTAGTCTGGCTGTCTTTCCCACACCCCTCTCCTCGGATGAGTCCACTAGTGTGGCCCGTTTCTGGAAGCCTTTCTGGATTTTCTTCAATAACTTTGTAGGCTCAACAAGATACCAGTAATACATTTAGTAAACATTAATAAATCAAAGAATAGAAGAGAGCTAGAAAGGAGACAAGTAAAGTGGGTAAAAATAACATAAAAAGTGAAAAGTTTCAACCAGAAATACCCATCATGTGCAACACCAAAAATGTTGTACTTGCAAGATGGACCAAAAAGGATTGCTTTTGCTGCTTCTCATTGCATGTACACTTTTTTTAAAGCCTGTTTTGCAGAGATCTAAAACCTAATAAATACATGAGATTATTTTGTGTGAGTATGGGTGTGAGCGTGTGTGTGAGTGTGTGTATATGTTTGTGTGTGTGCATGTGTGTGCCTGTGCATGTGTGTGCCTGTGCATAAGTGTGTGTGTGTCTGTGTGTGTGTGCTTGTGCGTGTGTGTGCCTGTGTGTGTGTGTGTGCCTGTGTGTGTGTGTGCGCCTGTGTGCGTGTGTGTGCCTGTGTGTGTGTGTGTATGTGCCTGTGTGTGTGGTGTGCTTGTGCGTGTGTGTGTGTGTGTGTGTGTCTGTGTGTGTGGGTGCCTGTGTATGTGTGTGTGCCCGTGTGTGTGTGTGCCTGTGGGTGTGTGGGTGCCTGTGTGCGTGTGTGTGTGCCTGTGTGTGTGTGTGTGCCTGTGTGTGTGTGTGTGTGCCTGTGTGTGTGTGTGTGTGTGCCTGCGTGTGTGTGTGTGTGCGTGTCTGTATAAAGCTACACAAATGCACACATGATTAAACTCCCTGACCACTCTCCTGAGTGGTTTCTGGAAAACTGTTCCAATGACCTCAGCCTGGCTTGCACAGTTACATTTTGCTCCACAGTTGTGAGGCACTGCTTCATCTGTTTCTCACATCTCCATCAGTGCTGTGATGCTTGACACAAGACAAATCAGGAGTAGAATATTTCCATAAGTTGCCTGAGGGATGTTGTAAATGTTCTGTAAACTCTGCAAGTGTGAGAGACAGACATAACCAGTGGTATAAATAAAAAAAGGAAAAACAGCCTAAATCAACCCTTACCACAGGTGGGGTTATGAAATAAAAGTGAGTAGTTGTACAAGGCACATTAACTGCCCTGAACAGAAGATTCATGCGAGGATATTGTTGACACGGCATGAGCCAGAAGTATGACTAAGACTGATTTGCAATATGTTTGACAGTGACATCGTCCAACTCTCCATTTCAGCGTGAATATTCACTGTGAGGCTGGAAATAGAAATTGACTGCTTGAATAAATAACTCAGTCATTCACATTGTGTATTCACTTTCTGGGTGTGAAATGGGTAGAAGAGAACCAATTGCAAGTAACACATTTGTGGAGAAATCAGTTCTGCGGAAGGTTTCTGCAGTGTGTACAAGACTGACATGGCCAGTTCAGAGCATCCAAAAGACAAATGCAGTTATCATGTCCATCTTGATGTGATGTAAAACTCCCAAGTGCCTCATTGAAACAAATTCATTTCAGAACGGAATGATAAACGACATTAAATGAACATCTGCCAGAAAATGCCAGAAATCAACTGATAACAACACCAATCACTCTGTGAGATGGAAAAGAACCCCCCTAGTGATGCCTTTGCCCTATGGATATCAGTCA
>JAWQFJ010000993.1:0-20000 GCA_034096865.1 Theodoxus fluviatilis
TCTCTTGCATATGTCGTGCCGAAATCGCGGAATTGCCGATTCTATGGAATCGGCAGCCAGTTTGCCGATTCTGTAGAATCAGCATTTCGTTGCTGATTCCGCGGAATAGGCAACGATTTGCTGAAAATGTGGAACTCATTTCGACCACTGCTGATTCCGTGGATTCAGCAGCAGATTCCGTGGGATCGGCAGCCGATTCCACGGAATCGGCAAGCTATGTTTTTACTGTATTTCGGCTTTTTTGTCAGTTATAAATATCCGTGTTTTTTTGTTTTGTTGATGATGAAGATGATGATGATGGTCAAAATGGAACAAACAATGTCGGTTTTAATAATTTAATAACCAGAGAAATCAGTATAGACATAAACGAAGTTCACTTTCACTGCATTTTCACGTTGCCGAAATGCATGAGTGATTTTCAAGTGAAATATTAACATTGGCGTCGCCGTGAACGTGTCTCACACAACAGATTATTGGGGCTGTTGATTGCTTGTGATTGTACATTTTAGATCAGTGCCCGCAGAGACAGCATCATGGAAGCGAATGCAGCGAATGTAGCAAACCATCGGGCTCGGTTTCAAGAAAAAATGGCCTGCGAAAAGCTGTCTAAATACACAGTGCCTAATCGAGAAGAATACGGCGCAATGCTTGCAACCTTGTGTGGCAGTGAAAGATCCAAATCATTCTACTATCTTCGGGAGAAATTTGCTGTCGTCGAAGTTGGCGGTGTCAAGAAAATCGTCAAGGGCATGTATTCTTCAGTTTGGTATTGTGTAAGATGCAATGGACGATGTACTGATCGGTATGAGTGCAAACGGGGCCTGAAACAAGGTTACCAAACCAGTCCAATTATAGTTTTTCTACTGAGCACGTGTGTAGCCAAGATGGTGATTCAAAACGGCAAACATGGTGTTCAGCTGATGCCCGATTTTGTAGCTGTGTATTTACTACTGTTCGCTGACGACATTGTACTTATCGCGGACACCCCTGTAGGTCTGCAGAACCAGCTCAGGGTACTAGTGCAAGAGGCAAGTAAGCTCGGTTTGGTTGTGAATTCCGACAAAACAAAGGTTTTAGTGTTTCGAAATGGTGGGCTTCTTGCCGAACATGCAAATGGGTATTAGATGGCAAGAGGTTGGAGGTCGTAAATGAATACAAATATCTATTAGCATTTTTCTCAACACGACTGTCATATAAACCTTTACAACTAAACCTGGTGGAGAGGGCAAAAGCGGGTTTGCCTCAGGTCATCTAGTGTGTAAAAAAGTTGGGTGATGTTTCGTCGAACGTCTTCTTAAAACTTTTTGATGCGTAAATATCTCCTATTCTCATGTACTCGTCAGAATTGTGGGTCTCAATGACTGTTCGAATGTGGAAATCATTCACCTTCAGGCCTTGAAACGGTTTTTACTCTTACCAACTCAGGCACCTAATGTAATTGCCTATGGCGAAACAGGCAGATTTCCTTTATACATAAATGCTCGGATACGTGCAATTAGATATTGGTTACGAATCATGCGAATGATTCCAACTATATATCCTCGGAAGGAATATAATATGTTGCTACAGTCGGGAGAGAACACTTAGGCGCAGGATATACAAATATTGCTGTGTAAACACAATTTTGAAATTTTTTTGAGATTGCAATATGCACAGAATGAAAAGCAATTCCTAAAGGAACTGCAGGAATTGCTAATAGGCCTAACCGAATGTATACAAGTTTGGTACAACTCCCTTGCAAGTAGTGAAAGGTATGCCTTCCATAGGCAATTCAAATGTGTTTTCAGCCGGAAACAGTATTTGTGCACGATTGATCGGCGAATCCTTAAAGATGTATTTGTCCGTTTTCGTGCCGGTTTTAGCGAGTTAATCATCCACAGACATGGCTTCTCACATGATCCTCAACGGTCTTTCCTTCGTCCCAGCACAACCAGAGTGATGTAAAAACAAGGATGTTGTGATGGGCCAGAGGCCTAAACAAATAAAGAATTGCGTTCGTTCGTTCTATCTCTCTCTCTCTGCATGTGTGTGTGCGTGCGCGCTTGCTTGCGCGTATGTGTGTGTGTGCGTGCGCGCTTGCTTGCGTGTGTGTGTGTGTGTGCGCGCTTGCTTGCGTGTATGTGTGCGTGCGCGCTTGCTTGCGTGTATGTGTGTGTGTGCGCGCTTGCTTGCGTGTATGTGTGCGTGCGCGCTTGCTTGCGTGTATGTGTGTGTGTGTGTGTGCTTGCTTGTGTGTATGTGTGTGTGTGTGCGCTTGCTTGCGTGCATGTGTGCGTGCGCGCTTGCTTGCGTGTGTGTGCGTGCGCGCTTGCTTGCGTGTATGTGTGTGTGCGCGCTTGCTTGCGTGTATGTGTGTGTGTGCGCGCTTGCTTGCGTGCATATGTGTGTGTGCGTGCGCGCTTGCTTGCGTGTATGTGTGTGTGTGTGCGCGCTTGCTTGCGTGCATGTGTGTGTGTGCGCGCTTGCTTGCGTGTATGTGTGTGTGTGTGCGCGCGCTTGCTTGCGTGCATGTGTGTGTGTGCGCGCTTGCTTGTGTATGTGTGTGTGTGTGCGCGCTTGCTTGCGTGCATGTGTGTGTGTGCGCGCTTGCTTGCGTGTATGTGTGTGTGCGTGCGCGCTTGCTTGCGTGCATGTGTGTGTGCGTGCGCGCTTGCTTGCGTGTGTGTGTGCGTGCGCGCTTGCTTGCGTGTATGTGTGCGTGCGCGCTTGCTTGCGTGTATGTGTGTGTGTGCGCGCTTGCTTGCGTGCATGTGTGTGTGCGTGCGCGCTTGCTTGCGTGTATGTGTGTGTGTGTGTGCGAACTTGCTTGCGTGTATGTGTGTGTGCGCGTTAGCTTGCGTGTATGTGTGTGTGTGTGCGCGCTTGCTTGCGTGCATGTGTGTGTGTGTGCGCGCTTGCTTGCGTGTATGTGTGTGTGTGTGCGCGCTTGCTTGCGTGCATGTGTGTGTGTGCGCGCTTGCTTGCGTGTATGTGTGTGTGCGTGCGCGCTTGCTTGCGTGCATGTGTGTGTGCGTGCGCGCTTGCTTGCGTGCATGTGTGTGTGCGCGCTTGCTTGCGTGCATGTGTGTGTGCGTGCGCGCTTGCTTGCGTGTGTGTGTGTGTGTGTGCGCGCGCTTGCTTGCGTGCATGTGTGTGTGTGCGCGCTTGCTTGCGTGCATGTGTGTGTGCGTGCGCGTTTGCTTGCGTGCATGTGTGTGTGCGTGCGCGCTTGCTTGCGTGCATGTGTGTGTGTGCGCGCTTGCTTGCGTGCATGTGTGTGTGCGTGCGCGCTTGCTTGCGTGTATGTGTGTGTGTGCGCGCTTGCTTGCGTGCATGTGTGTGTGCGCGCTTGCTTGCGTGTATGTGTGTGTGTGTGTGCTTGCTTGCGTGCATGTGTGTGTGTGCGCGCTTGCTTGCGTGTATGTGTGTGTGCGTGCGCGCTTGCTTGCGTGCATGTGTGTGTGCGTGCGCGCTTGCTTGCGTGCATGTGTGTGCGTGCATGTGTGTGTGCGCGCGCGCATATTTTGTGTGTGTATGTCAGAGCGTTCCTTTCCGTTTTTCTGATAATAATTTAAACTAAATCAGCTCCTACCCAGCCTATAGACACAGCTATGACGATGTCGGGCACGAGATAAAGTTTGCGAGGTAATCGCATGTGACAACTAAATTGCTCACTTGTAATTATCTACCTTGCAACAGATGTGGTTGGAACGGGGGAGGTGTGGGTTGTTTGCAGGCGGGAGGAAAGTTCTGGAGCGGGGGACAGAGGACGGACACAGACACTTTAAGGGCCTCATGACACGTGGCAAGTTTTGTTGAAAGGACACGAAATGTCCTTGTGTCCGGCTAAACGTTAAATGACAACTGGGGTGAGATATAAAACAATCCCAGTCGAGAACGTCGACGGGAAGTTGAACCCGGGCAGTTCACGTGGTAGACGACAACGATTCTCAGGACCCCTGCCTGGGGCTCTGTGGCCGAGTGGTCAGTGCGCTGGACCTACAGTCGCTTGCGGCCAGTGGGTACGGCGTTGGAAGCTGCGCGGTTCCCAGAGTTGCATCCTTGAGCAAGATGCTTAACTCGCATTGTTTCTCCCCACCCAGGAGTAAAACCGGGTACCTGTGAGGGCAATATTGGCAAAAACGTTGTGCGATTAACCCTTGTATGCGGCCAAGCGCCAGCGTCGGGTTGGAATACTCCCCAGGGAGCGGAGTTGGTGCTGGTACCTGACTGTGTGCGTCTTAAATGTCTGTCACTACGTTGGTTGTGAGGTACCAGTGAGGATTGAAGAAGTTGCCCAGTGATCAGGAGGTAAAGTGTAAGCGGTTTGAGACCCAGACAAAGGGTGTAAGTCGCTATAAAAAACCACACCTTTACTTTTTTTACCTTTTACCTTGTCGTCCACGCCACTGGTCACGTGTCCTGCCCGTCACGTGTCCTGCCTCTCACGTGTCCTGCCTCTCACGTGTCCTGCCTCTCACGTGTCCTGTGCCTCTCACGTGTCCTGCCTGTCACGTGTCCTGCCTGTCACGTGTCCTGCCTGTCACGTGTCCTGCCTCTCACGTGTCCTGCCTCTCACGTGTCCTGCCTCTCACGTGTCCTGCCTCTCACGTGTCCTGCCTGTCACGTGTCCTGCCTGTCACGTGTCCTGCCTCTCACGTGTCCTGCCTCTCACGTGTCCTGCCTCTCACGTGTCCTGCCTCTCACGTGTCCTGCCTCTCACGTGTCCTGCCTCTCACGTGTCCTGCCTCTCACGTGTCCTGCCTGTCACGTGTCCTGCCTCTCACGTGTCCTGCCTCTCACGTGTCCTGCCTCTCACGTGTCCTGCCTCTCACGTGTCCTGCCTGTCACGTGTCCTGCCTCTCACGTGTCCTGCCTGTCACGTGTCCTGCCTGTCACGTGTCCTGCCTCTCACGTGTCCTGCCTCTCACGTGTCCTGCCTGTCGCGGACTTTTGGCAAACAGGAACACATAGGAGAGACGTAGCGAATGACTGACAGAAAGGCAGGCACAGAAACACACACACACACACACACACACACACACACACGCACACACACACACGCGCGCGCGCGCACACAGACACACACACACACAGACCATTACACGCACACACACACACACACACACACACACACACACGCACACAGACAGAAACACACACACACACACACACACAGAGACACACACACACACACACAGACACACACAGACGCACACACATACATACACACACACACACACACACACACACACACACACTCACACGCATTAACACGCTGACACTTGTAATTAATGCAGTAACTTACAATACGGTAGTAGAAAAGATACCCTTACATTGTTCCATCTACAGAACTGCCTGTACACTCAATACTCACAAAAGTGTATTCCATAGGGCGAAAATAAGATCACAGCATAAACATTGTTCGACATTCGTGAGTAACAGAAAGCTGAGGTGTTTACAAGGAGATATTCAACAGTTAAAGAATAAACCTAAACAGTGTATCCTCTTTGGGATGGGGGGTAGAGGTGGAGTTCCGCAATAATCGCATCATATCCATTTTTTTTCAACGAAATGCAATCCAGGTGTTTTATATATGTTCAAATAATCGTGGAAATAAACAAAATAAAAATATTCTGTGAACGAGGCCCCCTGTGGGTTGGGGGTGAGAATAGACCCACCGCGTCTCCCTGACGTCCTGGGCAGAGGTGAACGATCTGATAGTGGAAGAACAGGCCGGTTTCCGAAGAGGGAATTCCACCGTTGATAGCATTTTCATTCTTCACAGTACTGTACAGAAATATCTTGCCAGGAGACGTAAGCTATACACGGCGTTCGTCGATTTTAAGAAGGCCTTTGATTCGGTGGACAGCGAAGCATTGTGGGAGGTACTGAGAATGGATGGGATGAGAGGTAGGATGTTGAAAATGGTTCAGGGCATGTATTCTTCTGTTTGGTATTGTGTAAGATGCAATGGACGATGTACTGATCGGTATGAGTGCAAAAGGGGCCTGAAACAAGGTTACCAAGCCAGTCCAATTATTTTATTTCTACTGAGTACGTATGTAGCCAAGATGGTGATTCAAAACGGCAAACATGGTGTTGAGCTGATGCCCGATTTTGTAGCTGTGTATTTACTACTGTTCGCTGACGACATTGTACTTATCGCGGACACCCCTGTAGGTCTGCAGAACCAGCTCAGGGTACTAGTAGAAGTATCAAGCAAGCTCGGTTTGGTTGTGAATTCCGACAAAATCCTACACAGTTTCCCACGGTGTATCCCTCATCCTCACTCCCCAGCGTGTTTTCTAACTATTTCGTGACCAAGATAGATAAGCTGCGAGAGGACCTTGACTCTCAGCCTTCTGTCCCACACCCCCTTGGTAAACCATTCAGTGGCAATTTGCTAGAATCTTTCGCCCCTGTCACTGAATCAGACGTCCGCAAGATCTTGTCTAACTCCGCCCCTAAAACATGTGAACTTGACCCCATCCCAATTCCCCTCCTCTTTGAGTGTTTAGACGTAATGCTCCCCACCCTGACCAAGATTGTAAATGAGTCTCTCACTTCTGGAACCTTCCCGGATGTCCACAAAACTGCTCTTGTCAATCCACTGTTGAAGAAACCTAACTTGGACCATAATGAGTTAAAAAAACTTTCGGCCTGTTAGTAACTTGTCATTTGTTTCAAAACTTATAGAAAAGGTAGTTCTGTCTCAGCTCTCTGCTCACCTCACGTCCAGCCAACTGTTCAACCCCCTACAGTCTGCGTATCGGCCTGGACACAGTACAGAAACAGCTTAATTGAAAATTGGAAATGACTTTCTATGTGCTCTAGACAGAGGAGAAGTCTCTATTCTGGCGCTGCTCAATTTATCGGCAGCATTTGACACAATAGGTCATGCTATTCTTATCAGCCGTCTTGAATTTGTGTTTGGCGTTAGTGACTCTGCCTTGAACTGGTTTTCGTCGTTCTTGTCCAACCGTACTCAGACTGTATCCATCAACAATAACACTTCTGATCCTACTCTGCTGCGCTATGGCGTGCCACAAGGGTCGGTCTTGGGACCAGTTTTATTTGTTCTGTACACCACTCCTCTCGCAGACATCATGACTGCTCATTCGGTTTTTCATCATTCTTATGCAGATGATACGCAGGCGCAAAAGTCGGGTGATCCCAGGTGTTTCGACACTCTAATGCACTCAATACAAGCATGTGTCCTTGACGTCAAGTCATGGATGACATTCAATAAGCTGAAATTAAATGACGAGAAGACCGAGGTAATGGTTGCCTCCTCACCACGCATGTCTACCTCTGTCCAGCTCCCAGAGTCCATCACCATCGGCAATGCTACTGTCTCCTTTTCTGACACAGTGACAAATCTAGGCGTTACGTTAGATTCCCACCTCACTATGCATGCACAGGTTCAGACCATCATTCGTTCTGTGAACTTTGAGCTCCGTCGCATCGGTTCAATATGTCACTATCTCTCTGAGCAAGCGGCCAAGACCCTTGTCTCAGCGTTCATTCTATCTAAGCTAGATTAGTGCAATGCTCTGCTTTATGGCTGTCCCGAGTATCTCATTGACAGGTTACAAAAACTACAGAACAACGCCGCTCGCCTGATTTGTAGAGTCCGCAAATTTGAGCATATCACCCCCACCTTCAGAAACTACACTGGCTCCGTGTCGAGGATCGTATCATTTACAAAATTGCATACTTATCTTTCAACGCATTCACACAGACAGGACCCGCATACCTCACAGCCCTCACAGACACTTACACGCCACGCAGAACACTTCGCTCTACCCTTGTCCCTCGTAACATGAAATCATCTTTTGGTGACCGCTCTTTCTTTGCCTCCGCTCCTCTCGTCTGGAACTCTCTCCCTGCTAATGTTCGTCTGTATCTCTCTTCCGATTCTGACTCTTTCCGCGCTGACCTGAAGACACACCTGTTCTCTCTTGCATACACATCTGCCAAATAGCCACCCGACCTCCCTCCCACTGACCCCACCCGCTCAACTTCACAGCTCCCCGTACATATTCTTGTAATTGTATTTTTTAAATATTTTGCTTTTGATTCACTTATCTCGTTGTGTTTGCTTGCTTGTTTGTTCTCCTCATTTGCTTATTTCATTCTTGTTTAGATTGTCGATTGTTTGTCTGCTTGCTTGTATATTTACTGTGTTGTTATGCCTGCTTAAATGTGTTCGATTATTTAGCCTGCTTGTTTGTTTATTTTATTTTGTTGTATGGTTGCTTCAACTGTGTTTGATTATTCTGCCTGGTTGCTTGTTAATGTTATGAGCTTGTATGCTTGCTCTGATTGTACGTGATTTTGCTGCTAGTGTTGATTGCCTACGTGATTTGTTTGTATCTGATTGTCTGCTCGTGATGTGTGAACTAGATTGTAAAGCGCATAGAGTTCACCTGAGGATAAGCGCTATAGAAATATCCATTATTATTATTATTATTATTATTATTATTATTATTATTATTATTATTATTATTATTATTATTATTATTATTATTATTATTATTATTATTATTATTAAAACAAAGGTTTTAGTGTTTTGAAATGGTGGGTTTCTTGCCGAACATGAAAAATGAATATTAGATGGCAAGAGGTTGGAGGTCGTAAATCAATACAAATATCTAGGATCATTTTTCTCAACACGACTGTCATATAAAACTTTACAACTGAATCTGGTGAAGAGGGCAAAAGCGGGTTTGCTTCAGGTCATCAAGTGTGTAAAAAAAAAGGTGATGTTTCGCCGAACATCTAAAATTTTGTTGTTGTACAAATATCTCCTATTCTCATGTACTCGTCAGAATTGTGGGGTCTCTATGACTGCTCGAATGTGGAAGTCATTCACCTACAGGCCTTGAAAGGGTTTCTACACTTACCAACTCAGGCATCCAATGTAATTGCCTATGGTGAAACAGGCAGATTCCCTTTATACATAAATGCTCGGATACGTGCAATTAGATATTGGTTACGAATCATGCGAATGAATCCAACTATATATCCTCTTAAGGAATATAATATGCTGCTACCGTCGGGAGAGAACAATTAGGCGCAGGATATACAAATATTGCTGTTTAAACATAATTTTGAAATTTTCTGGAGATTGCAATATGCACAGAATGAGCAGCAATTCCTAAAGGAACTGCGGGAATTGCTAACCGAATGTATACAAGTTTGGTACAATTCCCTTGCAAGCAGAGAAAGGTATGCCTTATATAGGCAATTCAAGTGTGTTTTCAGCCGGAAACAGTATTTGTGCACGATTGATCGGCGAATCCTTAAAGATGTATTTGTCCGTTTTCGTGATGGTTTTAGTGAGTTAATCATCCACAGACACCGCTTCTCAAATGATCCTCAATGGTCTTTCCTTCGTCCTTCATGCAATGAGGAGGATGAAGATGAAACTCTTTTCCTGTTTAGATGACCGGCCTACGAAGATATAAGGCAAAATTATGCTTTTATTTTGTTTGATCCAGCTAAACGTGTTGATATTGCGATGGTGCTGGCATCCGACAATGGCAATGCAATAAGATCTGTGGCACTGTACTTGTTGCGTGCATTTAGAAGAAGAAGAGATGACGTCAGCACAACCCGAGTTATGTAAAAACAAGTATGTTGTGATGGGCCAGAGGCCTAAACAAATAAAGAATTCCGTTCGTTCGGTTTCTCTCTCTGCATGTGTGTGTGCGTGCGCGCTTGCTTGCGTGTATGTGTGTGTGTGCGCGCGCATATTTTGTGTGTGTATGTCAGAGCGTTCCTTTCCGTTTTTCTGATAATAATTTAAACTAAATCAGCTCCTACCCAGCCTATAGACACAGCTATGACGATGTCGGGCACGAGATAAAGTTTGCGAGGTAATTGCATGTGACAACTAAATCGCTCACTTGTAATTATCTACCTTGCGACAGATGTGGTTGGAACGGGGGAGGGGTTGTGGGTTGTTCGCAGGCGGGAGGAAAGTTCTGGAGCGGGGGACAGAGGGCGGACACAGCAACTTTAAGGGCCTCATCACACGTGGCAAGTTTTGTTGAAAGGACACGAAATGTCCTTGTGTCCGGCTAAACGTTAAATGACAACTGGGGTGAGATATAAAACAATCCAAGTCGAGAACGTCGACGGGAAGTTGAACCCGGGCAATTCACGTGGTAGACGACAACGATTCTCAGGACTCCTGCCTGGGGCTCTGTGGCCGAGTGGTTAGTGCGCTGGACCTACAGTCGCTTGCGGCCAGTGGGCACGGCGTTGGAAGCTGCGCGGTTCCCAGAGTTGCATCCTTGAGCAAGACGCTTAACTAGCATTGTTTCTCCCCACCCAGGAGTAAAACCGGGTACCTGTGAGGGCAATATTGGCAAAAACGTTGTGTGATTAACCCTTGTATGCGGCCAAGCGCCAGCATCGGGTTGGAATACTCCCCAGGGAGCGGAGTTGGTGCTGGTACCTGACTGTGTGCGTCTTAAATGTCTGTCAGTACATTTGTTGTGAGGTACCAGTGAGGATTGAAGAAGTTGCCCAGTGATCAGGGGGTAAAGTGTAAGCGGTTTGAGACCCAGACAAAGGGTGTAAGTCGCTATAAAAAACCACACCTTTACCTTTTTTACCTTTTACCTTGTCGTCCACGCCACTGGTCACGTGTCCTGTCTGTCACGTGTGCTGCCTGTCACGTGTCCTGCCTCTCACGTGTCCTGCCTCTCACGTGTCCTGCCTCTCACGTGTCCTGCCTCTCACGTGTCCTGCCTCTCACGTGTCCTGCCTGTCACGTGTCCTGCCTGTCACGTGTCCTGCCTGTCACGTGTCCTGCCTGTCACGTGTCCTGCCTGTCACGTGTCCTGCCTGTCACGTGTTCTGCCTCTCACGTGTCCTGCCTGCCACGTGTCCTGCCTGTCACGTGTCCTGCCTCTCACGTGTTCTGCCTGTCACGTGTCCTGCCTCTCACGTGTCCTGCCTCTTACGTGTCCTGCCTGTCGCGGACTTTTGGCAAACAGGAACACATAGGACAGACTTAGCGAATGACTGGCGTAAAGGCAGGCACAGAAACACACACACACACACACACACACACACACACACGCGCGCGCGCACACAGACACACACACACAGACCCTCACTCACAAACACACACACACACACACGCACACACACGAAACACACACACACACACACACACACACACACACAGACACACACACACACACACACACACACACACACACACACTCACACGCATTAACACGCTGACACTTGTAATATATGCAAGTAACTTACAATACGGTAGTAGAAAAGATACCCTTACATTGTTCCATCTACAGAACTGCCTGTACACTCAATACTCACAAAAGTGTATTCCATAGGGCGAAAATAAGATCATAGCATAAACATTGTTCAACATTCGTAACAGAAAGCTGAGGTCTTTACAAGGAGATATTCAACAGTTAAAGAATAAACCTAAACAGTGTATCATCTTTGGGTTGGGGGGTGTGGGTGGAGTTCCGAAATAATCGCATCATATCCATTCTTTTTTCAACGAAATGCAATCCGGGTGTTTTATATATGTTCAAATCATCGTGGAAATTAACAAAACAAAAATATTCTGTGAACGAGGCCCCCTGTGGGTTGGGGGTGAGAATAGACCCACCGCGTCTCCCTGACGTCCTGGGCAGAGGTGAACGATCTGATAGTGGAAGAACAGGCCGGTTTCCGAAGAGGGTATTCCACCGTTGAGAGCATGTTCATTCTTCACAGTACTGTACAGAAATATCTTGCCAGGAGACGTAAGCTATACACGGCGTTCGTCGAGTTTAAGAAGGCCTTTGATTCAGTGAACAAGGAAGCATTGTGGGAGGTACTGAGAATGCATGGGATGAGAGGTAGGATGTTGAAATGGTTCAGGGCATGTATTCTTTAGTTTCGTATTGTGTAAGATGCAATGGACGATGTACTGATCGGTATGAGTGCAAAAGGGGCCTGAAACAAGGTTACCAAACCAGTCCAATTAAATTTTTTCTACTGAGCACGTATGTAGCCAAGATGGTGATTCAAAACAGCAAACATGGTGTTGAGCTGATGCCCGATTTTGTAGCTGTGTATTTACTACTGTTTGCTGACGACTTTGTACTTATCGCGGACACCCCTGTAGGTCTGCAGAACCAGCTCAGGGTAGTAGTGGAAGAAGCAAGCAAGCTCGGTTTGGTTGTGAATTCCGACAAAACAAAGGTTTTAGTGTTTCGAAATGGTGGGTTTCTTGCCGAACATGAACTATGGATATTAGATGGCAAGAGGTTGGAGGTCGTAAATCAATACAAATATGTAGGAGCAATTTTCCCAACACGACTGTCATAAAAAACTGTACAACTAGACCCAGTGGAGAAGGCAAAAGCGGGTTTGCTTCAGGTCATGAAGTGTGTAAAAGAAATTGGGTGATGTTTCGCCGAACGTCTTCTTTAAACGTTTTGATGCGAAAATATACCCTATTCTCATGTACTCGTCAGAATTGTGGGGTCTCTATGACTGCTCGAATGTGGAAATCATTCACCTTCAGGCCTTGAAACGGTTTTTAAACTTACCAACTCAGGCACCCTTTATACATAACTGCTAGGATACTTCAACATACTTTTGGCATCCATTGCACTGTCCTCTCTTGGTTCTCTTCCTATCTCGCTAACCGCTACCAGGCTGTTTCCATCGACAACCTGAATTCAGACCCCATCAGGCTCGAGGGTCTGTACTTGGGCCTGTTTTGTTCACCCTCTACACTCAACCCCTTGACAATATCTTTGACCGACACAATGTTCTCCACCACTCTTTTGCCGATGACTCTCAGCTCCACAACAACTCTTCTCCTGATCAATCTGACTCTCTCCTAGCTGCTCTCTCTGACACTATCACCGACGTACACAACTGGATGACTGAAAACAAGCTTCAACTTAACGGCAGCAAGACTGAAGCCATTCTGACAGGCACCACTTCCAAGCTCTCCAGAGCAAACTCTACTTCTCTTGAACTCTCTGATTCATATATCCCTCTGTCTTCTTCATTCAAGAATCTTGGTGTCACCCTAGACAACACCCTCTCGATGAAAAAACACATCTCTTCAGTCTCAAGCACCTGTTATTTTCAACTCTGCCGCATTGCCATCATCCGCAAGTACCTCACCAAAGATGCCACAACCACACTTGTCGCTTCTACTATTCTGTCTCGTCTCGACTACTGTAATTCTCTTTTTGCTGGACTCCCCTCTTGTTCTATCTCGCGTTTACAGCGCATTCAAAACTCCTCTGCACGCCTTATACTAAAGAAGAAAAGAAGGAACACATCACCCCCATGCTACAGGACCTCCATTGGCTACCTGTTTCAGACAGAATCAAATACAAGCTCAACACGCTCACATACAAATGCCTCAACAATCTTGCTCCTTCCTATCTGTCTACCTCTCTCAAACTCTGTAAACCTGTCCAATCACTCCGCTCTTCTCTAGACACTCTCAGACTCGACATCCCTCCACAAAGACTCACAACCGTAGGCGGGCGCTCCTTCTCATTCCAAGCGCCCACCCAATGGAACGCACTACCTCTCAGCCTTCGTCAGAAACCAACCTTAGCTTCTTTTAAATCAAACCTTAAAACCTTCCTTTTTCCCAAGCCATAATGTTTTGTATTAGGTGTGCATTCTTTTCTTTATGGGTGTGAATATGTGTGTGTGTGTGTGTGTGTGCGGCTTGAGTCGCCTAAGTGGTGAGATATGTGGGCGTTATAAATTATCGTATTATTATTGTTATTATTGTTATTATTGTTTTTATTATTATTATTATTATTATTATTATTATTATTATTATTATTATTATTATTATTATTATTATTATTATTATTATTATTATTATTATTATTATTATTATTATTATTATTATTATTATTATTATTATTATTATTATTATTATTATCATTATTATCAATATTCTTAGTAGTATTATTATTATTGTTATTATTATTATTATTATTATTATTATTATTATTATTATTATTATTATTTATTATTATTATTATTAGTAGTAGTAGTAGTATTATTAGTATTATTATTATTAATTTTATTGTTATTATTAATTTTATTATTATTAATTTTTATATTATTATTAATATTATTATTATTTTTATTATTATTAATATTATTATTGTTATTATAATATTGGTTACGAATCATGCGAATGGATCCAAGTAGATATCCTCGTAAGGAATATAATATGCTGCTACAGTCTGGAGAGAAACATTGGACGCAGGATATACAAATATTGTTGTGTAAACACATTTTAGATTTTTTTTTCATACATTGCAATATGCACAGAATGAGAAGCAATTTCTAAAGGAGCTGCGGGAACGGCTAATAACTGAATGTGTACAAGTTTGGTACAACTCCCTTGCAAGCAGTAAAAGATATGCCTTCTGTAGGCAATTCAAATGTGTTTTCAGCCGGAAACCGTACTTGTGCACGGTTGATCGGCGAATCCTTAAAGATGTAGTTGTCTGTTTTCGTGCCGGTTTTAGCGAGTTAATCATCCACAGACACCGTTTCTCAAATGATCTTCAACAGTCTTTCCTTCGTCCATCATGCAATGAGGAGGATGAAGATGAGATTCATTTCCTGTTTAGATGCCCGGCCTACGCAGATATGAGGCAAAATTATGTTTTTATTTTGTTATATTGCGATGGTGCTGGCATCCGACAATGTCAATGCAATAAGATGTGTGGCACTGTACTTGTCGCACGTATTTAGAAGAAGAAGAGATGCCGTCAGCACAACCAGAGTGATGTAAAAACAAGTATGTTGTGATTGGGACAGAGGCCTAAACAAATAAAGAATTTCCTTCGTTCGTTCTCTCTCTTTATCTCTCTCTCTCTCTCTGCATGTGTGTGTGTGTGTGTGTGTGTGTGTGTGTGTGTGTGTGCTTGCTTGCTTGCGTGTATGTGTGTGTGTGAGCGCGCATATTTTGTGTGTGTATGTCAGAGCGTTCCTTTCCGTTTTTCTTATAATAATTTAAACTAAATCAGCTCCTACCCAGCCTATAGACGATGTCGGGCACGAGACAAAGTTTGCGAGGTAATTGCATGTGACAACTAAATCGCTCACTTGTAATTATCTACCTTGCGACAGATGTGGTTAGAACGGAGGAAGGGTTGTGGGTTGTTCGCAGGCGGGAGGAAAGTTCTGGAGCGGGGGACAGAGGGCGGACACAGACACTTTAAGGGCCTCATCACACGTCGCAAGTTTTGTTGAAAGGACACGAAACGTCCTTGTGTCCGGCTAAACGTTAAATGACAACTGGGGTGAGATTATAAACAATCCAAGTCGAGAACGTCGACGGGAAGTTGAACCCGGGCAATTCACGTGGTAGACGACAACGATACTCACTAGACAACAATCGTTACACAAAAATGGGTGTGTTTAAAGATATGTTAGCAATTGTCTCTGTAGCATCGTGCTCATAGTGATATTGTGGTATTTATTTTTCGATTTACAAATCCGCAACCGTTCCGTGTCCCACAAACACAATGAGGAAATTAAACGCCGAGTCATACAAATTGAGGTTGGTGTCTAATTGTCTTCTAACACGATCGAATCAATGTTCTTCTTGTGACGACAACCTATTTGTGCAATAAATGGCACACATGAGAAAGATGCAGTCATGCAAAACTGAATGAGAAAGTCATAATTAGGCGTCAGGACATCCTACAAGTGACAGATGAAGTAGCAGAAGCCACAGAAGTTTGTAATCGAGCAATTGTAGGCCGCCATTACGACATCTTGCTGGACACATGCCTGTCTCTACCTCACAAGCAGGAACCCATCTGACTGGCTGTTTGAGAGTGTCCGACAGACATGGTTAGGTAGTACGTGTTTCTATTGAGCGACACACGAAATAATCTTGGTTTTGGGACTTGCTATAGCGACATTTCCAATGGAAACATCATAGTCGCTAGAAACATTGCCACGTTCGAGCACGCCCGAAACATTGTTTCCACTTGCAACTGTGACATTTCCTATGAAAGCAGCAAAGATACCAGAAATCTGTCCACACGTGAGGAGGCCTTGAGGCCTTTAAGGACAGCCATTCTCCTATCCCAGAGTGCGTGCAAGCTGCCAGGAGGTGTGTCCGTATATATATTGCAGTGCCTCTTGGTTTCATCTCACTCTGGCTGCTGCAGCTGTCTCTTCTGGTGACCAGGACTGCCACGCTGGTAGGAACCGTGTATTTACATTGCTGTCTTGGGTTGTCTTGTGCAAGAGGCATGAACAGAAAGAGAGAGGAGCTTGTCTAGCGTTGCGTCTGTGCTGAGTGCTCAGACTGTACTAACGTTTGATGCTCTCTCTCTCTCTCTCTCTCTCTCTCTCTCTCTCTCTCTCTCTCTCTCTCTCTCTCTCTCTCTCTCTCTCTCTCTCTCTGTCTCTCTCTCTCTCTTCTCTTTCTGATTTTAAACTGTTGTGCTGGGCTGTAACGTTGACTGGCTTATCCCCAAGTTAAACTTTCCTGAGTTTCTTTCATATGTTGAACGTTTTTCATTTGTCTGCTTGACAGACACATTTATTGAATATTTATCAAATGATGTGTTTCCTAATTTTGATGTGTTCGTCTCACCAGCGAAGAAATTATCTACTCCTTTTTTCAGCAGATTCCATGTCAGTTTGATAATATGCATGATGCTAGAGCAGAGGCAGTTGTGGAAATTCGGCTTTCACAAGACAAGGGTCTGAACGAATATGGCTGGTCCCTTTTATCATTGTGTATGTCATTTGAGTTTTCAACTTTGAATGGCAGTGAAGATTTCCCAGAATCAGGTGAATTTACATTTATATCACCAAGCAGAAAGAGTGTGATAGATTATTTCATAGTTTCTAGAGGCATCTCAGAAATAGGTACTGACTTCAAAATACGATTTCAGTCTTATCTTCTCACTTGTCTCTAGAAATGACAGCTGCAAGTAAAGTAGCGATGAAACATCATCAAGCGAGTGTAAGAGAAAGTAAGATACTTTGGGATGATTCATTGACTGAACAGTACAGAAGTAATTTACAAAATCCTATCGAGAAGACTAAGGTCATGCTGAGGTCTATGGAACAGAAACAAATGGGTGATTCTGCGAACCTCGTTGTTGACGAAGAAGTGAGTAAGCTAATCAAAATGTTTGCTTGAATCAGCTAAATGTATGAAAAAACCTTTCGTACGCGATAGGAGATTGCGTAGGAAATTTCCTTGGTATGACGATGAATGTTACGAAATGAGAAGAACAGTTAGAAGGTGTTTCCGTGTCTTTAGGAAGACATTGTTGAAGAAATATCCAGTGCAGTATTTTACTTGTAGAAAGACATACAAACTCCTGATAAAACGAAAAAAGTTAACCATCAAAACTCTGTATCAGCAACTCTGTTTATTCATGTGAATGACACACAAATGCTCTGGAGTTACATTAGAAAATTAAGCATGAGATATCAAATCACCCCAACCATGTCAAAAGATAATTGGTTTACTTATTTTAAGCGGATCTTTCAAGAAACCACACCAGTTGGTGCATCTATGCAAGAGTCTGTAGAACTCTATGCAGAGGAGGATGAAGAGAATGAGCTAAATAATGAAATGAGAGATAAAGAAATCATGTCTGCAATCGACCAGTTGAAGAAGCACAAGGCTTCTGGATCGGACAAAATATTAGCGGAAATGTTAAAATCATCTGCTAGTCTGCTGGTCCCCTATCTACAGACTTTGTTCAATACTATTTTCGATATTGGCTCATATCCTAGTATCTGACGAGAATCAATAATTGTGCTATTATACAAGAAAGGAAACTGTAATGAAGTAAATAGTTTTAGAGGTATATCCTTAACAAGTAAATTGAGTAAGGTTTTTCTACATGTTCTGAATTATCGTTTGCAAGAGTGGACGGAAGAGCATGGACTGATTGCAGAGGAGCAAGCTGGTTTTCGAAGAGGATATAGTACGGTGGACAGCATCTTCACTCTACATGGTATCATAGACAAATATCTTGGGAGGAGAAAGAAAGTGTATGCAGCATTTATTGATTTTTGCAAAGCGTTTGACAGTGTTTCCAGAGATGTATTGTTTACTATATTTAGAAATAAGGATATTACGGTGAAAATGTTGCAAATATTAAAGTCAACGTATTACTGTGTACGGAGCAGTGTGCGATGCCCGGATGGGTACACATACTATTTTGAATTTATCTCGGGGCTGAAGCAGGGGTGCAAATGCTCACCGATCCTTTTTTCTTATGTGGTTGGGGAAGTTGCTAAAGAAGTCGCAAGAAAGGGTAAACATGGCATCCAACTACTACCTGATGTCACAGCGGTATATATCTCCTCCTTTTTGCGGATGACGTCATTGTCCTGTCTGATACATCCATAGGTCTACAGAACCAGCGAGACACTCTAAAAAGCTCCGCAGAGTATGTTGGACTAAGTATCAACAGGACAAATCTAAAGTAATGTTATTCCGCCTAGGGGGCCATCTGGCGGCTCATGAACACTGGCATATTGGAAGAGAAAAGCTAGAGGTAGTAAATGAGTATACCTATTTGGGTTACAGGCTTTCCACAAAAGAATTAAAGCGCAGATTGGTGTGTCGCTACAATGAATGTTGGCACTCTACATTACAAAATAGCGAGAGATACTCCTTTTACATGGTATTCAAGTGCAACCCCAAGTTAAAACAATATCTATATGACTTGGACAAACATATCTTCAGAGACGTGCATTCGTTTTCGTCTGGTTATTAGCGAGCTCTACATAAATCGATATAGATATAGTGAACCACCTACGCTGTTGTGCCCTAGCTGCAATGAAAGATTCGAGGATGAACTACATTTTCTGTTTCTGTGTCCAGCTTTCGAAGATATACGAATAAGGTACATGCATTTTTGTTTTGGATTAACTACTCAAGAAAGTTTGATGATGCGCTTCTCAAATTACGACAGGGAAAGTGTAATATCTGTGAGCACTTACTTACTTCATGCTTTTAAGAGGAGGAGATATACTCCATGAATTGTGATATCTGTGCCCGTGTTGCTGAGTCCTTGTACTGGCCTGATGGCCTATACAATAAAGTTTTCGTTCATTCGTTCGTTCTCTCTCTCTCTCTCTCTCTCTCTCTCTCTCTCTCTCTCTCTCTCTCTCTCTCTCTCTCTCTCTCTCTCTCCTCTTTTCTTCTCCCCCTCCCCCCTTCCCCCCTCCCCCTCTCCTCCCCTCCCCTCCCCCCTCTCCTCCCCTCCCCTCCTCTCCCCTCCCCTCCCCTCCCCTCCCCTCCCCTCCCCTCCCCCATCCACTCCCCTCCCATCCCCCCCTCCACTCCCCTCCCCTCCCCTCCCCTATCCTCCCGTCCCCTCCGCTCCTCTCCTCTCCCCTCCACTCCCCTCCACTCCCCTCCACCTCCCCTCCCCTCCCCTCTCCTCCCCTCCCCTCCCCTCCCCTCCCCTCCCTCCCTCCCCCCCCCTCCCCCTCTCCCTCCCCTCCCCTCCCCCTCTCCCTCCCCTCCCCTCCCTCCCTCCCCTCCCTCCCCTCCTCTCTGCTCCCCTCCCCTCCCCTCAGCTCCCCTCCCCTCCCCTCCCCTCCTCTCCTCTCTCCTCCTCTCCCCTCCCCTCACCTCCCCTCCCACCCCTCCCCTCCCCTCCCCTCCCCTCCCCTCCCCTCCCCTCCACTCCCCTCCCCTCCCCTCCACTCCGCTCCGCTCCCCTCCCCTCCCCTCCCCTCCCCTCCCCTCCCCTCCCCTCCCCTCCCCTCCCCTCCCCTCCCCTCCCTCCCCTCCCCTCCCCTTTCCTCCCCTCCCCTCCCCTCCCCTCCCCTCCCCTCAGCTCCCCTCCCCTCCCCTATCCTCCCCTCCCCTCCTCTCCTCCCATCCCCCCCCCCTCCCCTTCCCTATCCTCCTCTCCCCTCCGCTCCTCTCCCCTCCCCTCCCCTCCCCTCCCCTCCCCCCTCCCCTCCCCTCCCCTCCCCTCCCC
>JAWQFJ010000993.1:25000-27500 GCA_034096865.1 Theodoxus fluviatilis
CATCTCAAGTAAAAAATGAGGTGCCGGGGTCGGTTGAAATATAACTGAAAATAAAAAAGCGTGGACAGCAACCGACAATGTATTCTCTCTTGAGCCAAAATGGCCCTGAAAAGGGCCGTTTACAGGTAGGCGTATACTGATGGCCTCAAACCACTTGTACAGAAGATGCCAAGCTACTGCAGGGACACCACGGACTTTCCTAGCAAATTGTCTGCTCACGGACGGGTCCCCCAGAACGCACTACTTGCGACCATGGACGTGGCCTCACTCTACACGAGTATTCCCCATGAGGAAGGCATTGCAACCACCAAATCCGCACTGGAAATGAACAAGTACCCCTCTCCTGTAACCATCACTTCCCTGATTCGCTTCATCTTGGAGCATAACATCTTTGTCTTCGAGGACAAGTTGTACCTGCAGGTACAGGGCACGACCATGGGTACGAGGTTCGCGCCTCAATATGCTAACCTCTTCATGGACAAACTCGAAGAATAATGTTTTTGCAGGAAGGACTCTACGTCCAGATCTGTACATCAGATATATTGATGACATCTTCTTGATCTGAAGCCATGGAGAGGAAATCCTGAAAAGGCTCCACGAAGTGATGAACAATGCCTATCCCACCATCCGCCTCAGTATGGACTTCTCCTCGGACTCAGTCACATTCTTGGACACACGGGTCCACATCCGTGATGGACAGCTGATCACCTCCCTTCACCGAAAACCTACTGACAACTTACAGATGCTCCACTCAACCAGCTCTCACCCTAGACACGTGAAGGATGCTATCCCTTTCGGCCAGGCTCTACGGATCCACCGCATTTGCTCCCACGCGAACGACAAGGAAAGACACTTGCGGGAGCTTGAAACCGCACTTGAACACAGTGGGTACCAGAGCGCAGCCGTCAGGAGGCAGTTCAGACGGGCTACCAGACGGAGAAGGGAAGATCTCTTCACCCGGCGTGACAGACAAGCCGAAGCCGGTCAGGTCCCACTCGTGGCTACCTACTTTCCAGGAGCGGAAAGTCTTCGACGGGGACTCAGGAGACTTCAACATCTCTTGGACGAGGACGAGCGACTGTCTCAGGCTCTTCCTTTGCCCCCAGTGCTGGCTTTCAGACAGCCTCCCAACCTCAAAAACATCTTGGTCCGCAGCAGGTTCACTTCACTGGGACAGATGGAAAGAACTCCGTACAGCCCTGTGGGAAAGCTAGGTGCGCCACCTGTGCAACCCTCTGCACGGAAACCACCATCATCAGGAACCAGGTTTGACATTACATCAAGGGCATCTACTCCTGCTGCTCCAGTGATGTGGTCTACCAGATTCGGTGCCACAGAAAGTGCCCTGATGCGTGGTACATTGGAGAGACAGGGCAGACATTGCGCCAGCGTATGAACGGGCACAGAGCTACTATCAGGAGACAGTCACCTCTACCAGTGAGTGAACACTTTAATTTTCCAGGCCACTCAGCAGTGGATATGGTGGTTAGCGTGCTCACGGGCGGATTGCACGACACTCGACTACGCAGGGTGACTGAACAGAAACTCATCAGACTGTTCAACACGCACCACGCCGGACTCAATAGAGATCTCGGGTTCATGGCGCACTACAAGTGAACTTTTCACGATCTGCACGTGCGCCACATGATATTTCTTAGTCTTGGGGTGAACGCCTGCCAACCATTCCCTATTTAAGCCGTCCCCCGCCAGCCTCTCCCACACTTGGCCTCAAGAAGGAAGTTTTCCGAAAGCTTGCCACGACGCCATAAGACGACATCACTGCGTATACCTGCCAGCAGGGACGGAGCCTTGCCACTGCCACAGAGACAGAGCTGCCACGTCCTTGTGACTCGTCGCTCTACATCCCGAGGCGGGAGGCTCTACCCCCATCAGTATACGTCTACCTGTAAACAGCCCTTTTCAGGGCGAATTTGGCTCAAGAGAGAATACATTGTCGGTTGCTGTCCACGCTTTTTTATTTTCAGTTATATTTCAACCGACCCCGGCACCTCATTCTTTGCTTGTATATCATGTGAGCGCTCGCGCGCGCGTGTGTTTATGTGCGTGCGTGAGTGTTCGTACGTGCGTGCGTGTGTTTGTGTGCGTATGTGTGTGTGTGTGTGTGTGTGCGGGGGGGGGGGTGTTTGTGTGTTTGTGCTTTTGTGTGTGTTTGTTTGTGCGAGTTAAAGAGAGAGAAGAGAACGAATGAACGAACGAACGAACGAACGAATGTGTTTATTGTGCAGACCACCTGCCCATTACAATTGAATACATCAACACCGATATCAGTGCAATGGCGAGAGAGGTTTTCTCGCACATCCCAAGCGTTTCTTCATTCTAAGAAAAATGAATTACTTGTCACCGAATGCACCACGTCTTACCGCTGTATGTGTGCATGGTACAAGTAGGTGGCAATCGCCTTATGGCTCTCGCATCATTATTTAACATAAGATGTACAAAAGGATCTGTGCTTTTCAAATCAACATACTGTGCCAAATAT
>JAWQFJ010000993.1:32500-57500 GCA_034096865.1 Theodoxus fluviatilis
GAGAAAAGGGGTGGGGTGAGAGTTGGGTAGAGCTGTCTAGAGAGAAAAGGGGTGTGGTGAGAGTTGGGTAGGGTTGACTAGAGAGAAAAGGGAGTGTGGTGAGAGTTGGGTAGAGTTGTCTAGAGAGAAAAGGGGTGTGGTGAGAGTTGGGTAGATTTGTCTAGAGAGAAAACGGAGTGTGGTGAGAGTTCGGTAGAGTTGTCTAGAGAGAATAGGGAGTGTGGTGAGAGTTGGGTAGATTTGTCTAGAGAGAAAAGGAGGTGTGGTGAGAGTTGGGTAGAGTTGTCTAGAGAGAAAAGGAGGTGTGGTGAGAGTTGGGGTGTGTTTTCTTGAGAGAAAAGGGTGTGTTGTGAGAGTTGGGTAAAGTTGTCTCGAGAGAATAGGGTGTGTGGTGACAGTTGGGTAGAGTTGTCTAGAGAGAAAAGGGAGTGTAGTAAGAGTTGGGTAGAGTTGTCTAGAGAGAAAAGGGAGAGTGGTGAGAGTTTGTAGAGCTGTCTAGAGAGAAAAGAGAGTGTGGTAAGAGTTGGGAATAGTTGTCTAGAGAAATAAAGGAGAGTGGTGAGAGTTGGGTAGAGTTGTCTAGAGAAAAAAGGGAGTGTGGTAATAGTTGGGTAGAGTTGTCTAGAGAAAACAGGGAGTGTGGTGAGAGTTGGGTAGAGTTGTCTAGAGAGAAAAGGGAGTGTGGTGAGAGTTGGGTAGAGTTGTCTAGCGAGAAAAGGGAGTGTGGTAAGAGTTTGTAGAGCTGTCTAGAGAGAAAAGGGAGTGCGGTGAGAGTTGGGTGGAGTTGTCTAGAGAGAAATGGGAGTGTGTTGAGAATTGGGTGGAGTTGTCTAGAAAAAAGGGAGAGTGGTGAGAGTTGGTAGAGTTGTCTAGAGAGAAAAGGGAGTGTGGTGAGAGTTGGGTAGAGTTGTCTAGCGAGAAAAGGGAGTGTGGTAAGAGTTTGTAGAGCTGTCTAGAGAGAAAAGGGAGTGCGGTGAGAGTTGGGTGGAGTTGTCTAGAGAGAAATGGGAGTGTGTTGAGAATTGGGTGGAGTTGTCTAGAAAAAAGGGAGAGTGGTGAGAGTTGGTAGAGTTGTCTTTAGAGAAAAGGGAGTGTTGCGAGAGTTGGGTAGAGTTGTGTAGAAAGAAAAGGGAGTGTGGTGAGAGTTGTTTAGAGTTGTCTAGAGAGAAAAGAGAGTGTGGTGAGAGTTGGGTAGAGTTGTCTAGAGAGAAAAGGAGTGTGGAGAGAGTTCGGTAGAGTTGTCCAGAGAGAAAAGAGAGTGTGGTGAGAGTTGGGTAGAGTTGTCTAGAGAGAAAAGAGAGTGTGGTGAGAGTTCGGTAGAGTTGTCTAGAGAGAAAAGGGAGTTGTGGTGAGAGTGGAGTAGAGTTGTCTAGAGAGAAAACGGAGTGTGGTGAGAGTTGGGTAGAGTTGTCTGGAGAGAATAGGGAGTGTGGTGATAGATGGGGTGGGTTGTCGAGATATAAAAGTCCTGGAGTGAGAGTTGGGTTGGGTGTCTAGAGAGAAAAAGGGGTGCATCTACCCCGACTCTCATCGCACTCCCTTTTCTTTCTTAAAAAAACCTCTACCATATATTCACCACACTCCTTTCTTTCCTGGGTGATACAAGTGAAATTTTCATTTCAAGTGATGCCATGTTATTTTGTTTATTTTTTGTTATATTTTGCTTGTGAACTTGTATTCGCTAGTCCTTGTTCTTTTCCCCTTTTTAATCTTAGAGGGATATAAGCCGAACGACTAATAGTTTATCTTATTCATTTTGTAGTGCGTTATGTCATAAAAATATTTAATTTCATTTGATACTTAGGGTCTGTCGTTCATGGACATATTTTATAATGTACAGTGAAATGTCAATGAAATTTATTTTGAACAAGCCAAGAGTAAGAGATTTTCTATAAATCCACTTTCAGAGGCAGACACAATTTAAGGGAGGAGTTTTACTCCTCTAGTGAGAAAACTGGAGGTGCCGATCTGTTTCTTTTTCGGGGTATTCCACAATTAGTCCACACCACGTCGTGCCATACCTGCACGTATGGTTTTCTGTCGAATCACGTGATGAAAAGTTTTATTACACTGAAGTACAAAACAGCTCTCATGGCTATGAGACACACACCTAACAAAGACTAAAGTACAAAATCCTGCAAAATGTTACACACTGCAGCATAAAACAGCTGTCATGGCTATGAGACACACCCACCTAATAAAGACTAAAGACAGAACATTCTGGAAAGTTTTATTCACTGCAGTACAAAATAACTCTCATGGCTTTGAGAAACACACCTAATAGGCAGAACGTTCTTTCAAGATAAGAGATGGACAGTAGACTGTTTTGACTATAAACAAAAGTGAAAACATTCTCTGGTAACAATCGCAGGTGCACCTCAGCATTCAAAGTGATTTTTTAAACAAGGTCATATCATGTAAATGTCATGAAGACCCTGTGGTGGTCAAAGGTCATTTCAGTGTTACTTGTGACTGACGTCATCTGTCCACTGTAGGCTACGCTGGGGGAAGCTGGTGGGGCCACCAAGGGGCTGCGGCGGACTACCTGTGTCTGCCTGAAGACCCGCAGTACGCCAACTACACTGACTCTGTGGACGATATGTCTGGTCACGTGTACGGGGCCGAGTACGAAACATACAATCGTCTTCCCAACTTCCACAATCACGACAAGGATGTTCCTTGCGCCGTGTGTCGAAGTCCCACCCGTACCACGGCCCTCATGATCCCTGCCAGGACCTCCTGCTACCCGGGCTTCCAGCTGGAGTACCTGGGCTATCTCATGGCGGGAGGGTGGCATCATGCTGCGGCCTCCCAGTATGTCTGCGTTGACCACCAGCCTGAGAACGTTGTGGGTGGAGAGGAAAGCAAAGATGGCGCGACGTTCTTCTTCGTGGAGAGTCGCTGCGGCTCTCTGCGCTGTCCCCCCTATGTCAACGGCAGAGAGCTCCCCTGTGTGGTCTGCTCTAAGTAAGGACGTGGCACTGTCCGGTCCTCTGTCTCCGTCAGCTTCCTCCTTCTCCTCCGTCTCTTGAAATGCTTCGAAGCTGTGGAGAGTCTCTTTCGCCTCCAGTCTGCTTTGAAATGAAATAAATAATGTTCTCAGCAGAGAGTGCCTTGTGCGTTTTTAGTGTTAGTATTGTTTTAATGTCACTGTAAAACTCAGTCGTCCTTTAACCCATCTCTTTTTAGAATCATCCATCCGCCCATCCATCTATCTGAATGTTAATTCGAGTGCTCGTGTGTGTGTCCGCTCTTTATTTTTTCAATGGTGAGGCCTATTATCATTGTTATCATCGTTCTCTCCCTCCTCGTCGTCGTTGAGATTGCGTTTTGTTGATGTTGTAGTAGTAATAGTTATAGGTTTCACCGTCACCATCGTCAACCTTGCCAGTAGTCCAAGTACCCGGATGGAAGTACAACTGTGACGGTGGTGGACTCCAACCTCTACTGCAAGGAAAGATGGGGACCAGGGCAGTTCAAGGGAGGCTACTCTTGCAGCCCGAGTCCATCCCCACCTAAAGAAAAGTCCGCCTCGTCACTGCTGGAGAAATGCCTACACTTCCTGTGGCAAGCAGGTCAGCTTGGAAGTGGGACACAGACACGTCAGACGCAGCAGCAGTGTGGTGGGACGTCCGTGGTCAGCCTGATGCTGCTCTTTCGCGAGCACTCTGGCGGGTCGTGTGTCTGTATGAAAACCACACGAAAGGCTCCGTGTGGCCCAGCTGAGATTTAAGTGGAGTGTCTCGTGTTTTTACTGTGTGCCCAGCATCCGTTATCCGCACAGCAGCCGTTATCAGCAGAACATCCGTTATCCGCACAGCATCCGTTATCAGCACAGCAACAGTTATCTGCACACACACACACACACACACACACACACACACACACACACACACACACAAGAGTAGCACAAAAGTATTTTCAAACTTTATTGCAATTTTTTTATTTTATTTTAAGATCTGCCATGCAATGGAAGAACACTTGAAACCAACGCGGTACAAACTTAGCTCGGGACTTGACAGGAACTCCTTTTCCTAAGGAAGGGAGAGTTGTTCCCTCTTTGCAGGACAAATGTGACACGATAGTCTGTGCACTTCCAGAACACGAGAACCCTTCCAGTACATGAGAATCCTTCCAAGAGACAAGAACCCTTCCATAACCCGAGAATTCTTCCAGCGCACGAAAACCCTTCCATTAGATGAGAACCCTTCTAAGACACGAGACCTCTTCCATTACATGAGAACCCTTCCAGTACATAACCCTTCAGAGACGCAAGAACCCTCCCAGAACATGAGAACCCTACCTGTACATGAGAACCCTTCCATGACACGAGAACCCTTCCAGTACACGAGAACCCTTCCATGACACGATAACCCTTCCAGGACACGAGAACCCTTCCAGTATACGAGAACCCTTCCAGGACACGAGAACCCTTCCAGGACACGAGACCCTTCCAAGAGCAGCTTTTCTTCCACTCTGTCACGTCACGTGTTCAGGCAGCAGCACGGAGCAGGCGTGCGGCTCTCCAGGACTCCTGCCTGACCTTGTCGTCCATGCCACTGATCACGTGTCCTGTCTGTCATGTGTCCTACCTGTCACGTGTCCTGCCTGTCAAGTGTCCTGCCTGCCAAGTGTCCTGCCTGTCATGTGTCCTTTCTGTCACGGGTAAGGCCTGTCACGTGTCCGGCCTGTCACGTGTCCTGCCTGTCAAGTGTCCAGCCTGTCAAGTGTCCTGCCTGCCACGTGTCCTGCCTCTCACGTGTCCTGCCTGTCACGGACTTTTGGCAAGCAGGAACACATAGGAGAGACGTAGCGAATGACTGATAGAAAGGCAGGCAAACACACACACACAGAGACAGACACACACAGACACACATAGACTCACGCACACACACACACACACACGTACACAGACACACACACACATACACACACATACACTGACACACACTAACACACACACACACACACACACACACACACACACACACACATATGCATCCACACGCTGACACTTGTAATATATGCAAGTAACTTACAATACGGTAGTAGAAAATATGCCCTTACATTGTTCCATCTACAGAACTGCCTGTACACTCTATACTCACAAAAGTGTATTCCATAGGGCGAAAATAAGATCATAGCATAAACATTGTTCGACATTCGTGAGTAACAGAAAGCTAAGGTGTTTACAAAGAGATATTCAACAGTTATAGAATGAACCTAAACAGTGTATCATCTTTGGGTTGGGGGGTGGAGGTGGGGTTCCGAAATAATCACACCATATCCATCATTTTTCAATGAAATGCAACCCGGGTGTTTTATACATGCTCAAATCATCATGGAAATTAATAAAACAAGAAGAGCAAAGCCCATACGACTCACATGCTTGACCTTGACCTTTATATGACCTTGACCTTCAGGTGACCTTCAAGGTCAAGGTCAAACAA
Source organism: Theodoxus fluviatilis (assembly GCA_034096865.1). Lineage (NCBI taxonomy): Eukaryota > Metazoa > Mollusca > Gastropoda > Cycloneritida > Neritidae > Theodoxus > Theodoxus fluviatilis. The sequence continues at coordinate 37,951 of JAWQFJ010000993.1, forward strand.
CTAAACCTACCAATGACATCATACACTAAGAAATGCTTTACACATTTTTCCTACCAAAATACATGTGACCTTGACCCAAGGTCAAGGTCATCCAAGGTCATGCAACACAAAGCTGTTAATTCAAGACATAGGAAGCACAATGGTGCTTATTGGCACTTTCTACCATGAGATATAGTCACTTTTAGTGGTTCACTACCCCATTTTGGTCACATTTCATAAGGGTCAAAGTGACCTTGACCTTGATGATATGTGACCAAATGTGTCTCATGATGAAAGTATAACATGTGCCCCACATAATTATTAAGTTTGAAACAGTTATCTTCCATAGTTCAGGGTCAAGGTCACTTCAAAATATGTATACAATCCAACTTTGAAGAGCTCCTGTGACCTCGACCTTGAAGCAAGGTCAACCAAACTGGTATCAAAAGATAGTGCTTGCTTTGACCTATATACCACTTGTAGCTAAGGTCGCCATTCTCAATAACGTGGGAGAAAATTGGGAAAATGACTGTTTTTGAGACCACATTTATGGCTCCTGTGACCTTGACCTTGAAGCAAGATCAAGTCACTATGTATGTTTTTTGAGGCCTTGTCATCATACATCATCGTGCCACATTTGGTGTTGATAGACTTAATAGTCTCCGAGAAAAATCCAACGTTTAATTTTTTTACGCCCGGACGGACGGACGGACGGACGGACGGACGGACGGACGACACGGCTGAGTACATAGACTCACTTTTGCTTCGCATGTGAGTCAAAAATAGTCTGTGAACGAGGCCCAGTGTGGGTCGGGGGTGAGAACAGACCCACCGCGTCTCCCTACCACAGGGGGTTGGGGGGGAGAACAGACCCATCGCGTCTCCCTACCACAGGGGGTTGGGGGGGAGAACAGACCCATCGCGTCTCCCTACCACAGGGGGTTGGGGGGAGAATAGACCCACCGCGTCTCCCTACCACAGGGGGTTGGGGGGAGAACAGACCCACCGCGTCTCCCTACCACAGGGGGTTGGGGGGAGAACAGACCCACCGCGTCTCCCTACCACAGGGGGTTGGGGGGAGAACAGACCCACCGCGTCTCCCTACCACAGGGGGTTGGGGGGAGAATAGACCCATCGCGTCTCCCTACACGGTTCGCAAGAGGCGAATATTGAGGGAAATCGTGACTTTAATTGTTCCTATTCTAACGAGCTCTAATTATTTTCGTGACCGATAGCCTTACATAGTCTGCAAGGACTGAAGGGCCGTAACACTCCATCCACTGGGAACACGTTTCATGTTTGTCAAGACCAAGCAAACATCCACTACCATACATTCTTTGATCTGGAGTCCAGCGTTAAGGTATTTCAAACACGGGGGACTCAAAAAGTGAGATTCTCTACCACGTATGATTCGTTCATTTATACAGGAGCCTGCTTTGCAGGGAAATATCTCTCCCCACGTCATGCAGCACTTTACCGAAATGCCAGTGGAAGGACAGGCAGGTCGGTTTTCACGTGCAGAATGTTCAGTCCAGGGGAATACACTGCACATTTCGCTGACTGACAAGAAAAGTAAATTCACGATAATTATATCACCAGAGGGCAGCATTTGCTTCTAAAACCATCAGAAATACTACTGTTCACTCACAATGCAAAATAAGAGAAACCGAATGTACTCTCATCATCGTCATCAGCAGCAGCATTATCATCAGCAACAGTTTCTACTCGTATGTGCCAGTTCATATGGTAAGAAACTGCTGAAAGCACAGAGTCAAATAGATGAGATTACGTAATTGTTTTAGATAGATAGATAGATAGATAGATAGATAGATAGATAGATAGATAGATAGATAGATAGATAGATAGATAGATAGATAGATAGATAGATAGATAGATAGATAGATAGATATATATATATATATATATATATATATATATATATATATATATATTGAGAGAGACAGAGAGAGAGAGAGAGAGAGAGAGAGAGAGAGAGAGAGAGAGAGAGAGAGAGAGAGAGAGAGAGAGAAAGAGATGTTGAGAGTGAGAGATGTTGAGAGAGAGAATGTTGAGAAAATGAGAGAAAGAGATTGAATGTGTGTGTGTGTGTGTGTGTGAATCTGTGTGTGTGTGTGTGTGTGTGTGAATCTGTGTGTGTGTGTGTGTGTGTGTGTGTGTGTGTGTGTGTGTGTGTGTGAATCTGTGTGTGTCTGCATTTTTCAATAAGAACGTTAATAAGTCTTGCACACACAAAAAGTTAAATATAATTGCGATTACAATGATGAATACCATTACGAATGGTCTAGATTAGTGGTCATTACTGCAGCATATAATTTCGCAGAAGGCAGAAAACCCCAGCAGGTACATGTAGAAGACATCGTTAATGTTCTCTCTGTATTCTAAAAAAAAGTACCACCGTCTACATCTTACGTATTTCCCATTTCATTAGATAGCAACAAAAAGCCATAAAAACAGAAATGATATATAAAGATCTTGTTCCCGTCAATCACTGTACATCAGCATGAAGCGAACGAGTGCCTGGACATTTTCATTTGTGATCAAAAAGGAGATAAGAAAGTGTGTACACCTTACTGTTTTGCGTCTTTGGGGAGCCGAGAAAACATTTTCTGGCACAGCTGTGCTTGTAGCAGGCACTCGAGCTATAAATAGCGCAGCAAAAGACGCCGCCACGCCCCCATCGATTTCTTATAATTGCTGCTCAGCACCCCCCCCCCCCCCCCACCCCCCATCCCCATCCCAACCCCCTCCGCACCCCCCCCCCCCCCTAAGGAAAGGTAACTCTAATAACTCTAAACACCCATCCTCGCAGTCTTAAGCGAAGTTCCACGTCTGTCTATGTAACATCTAAGATTCGATTCTCTGCAGTTCACATATGAGTTATTGCGTACCTCTGTGTGAATTTCAAACGTCGTGAAACTTAGTGTACACACACACACACACACACGCTCACATACACACACACACACAAACTAGCACACACACACACACACACACACACACACACACAGACACACACACACACACTAGCACACACACTCGCACACACACACACATACACACAAATACGCGCGCGCGTACACACATAGCACAATGCGAGAATGCACACATACAACCTTATCAACAGACGACAGGTATTTTGGAGCAAGCACAACAGCGACCAACTTTGATTTCAGCCATACATTCTTTGATTTGTTGGCACTGGAGAGATTTGGCTTTACAAACAGCAAATGGCCATGTCATTATTCAAAAAGATGTTCTCGTTCCTCCCATAAAAGTGGCAAACACAAGAACAGACACAACCTTAAAACCCCATGTTGACCGAGAGGGATGGAGTGGGAGACAGGGAGGAGGGGGGTAGGGGTGAGGGTGGTGTAGAGGGTAGAGGAGGAACCTTAATGAAACTGATTACTACGGTATATTGAAAAAAAAATCAAGAACACAATAAAATGTTTGTGGTGCGCTTTTTTAAGCTGCCGCTAAAATTGCTCCCTCGGTGTGTACTTGCACGCATCAAACTGACAAGGAGAGAGTGAGGTCTGACCATGGTGTAAACTCGACGCCTGTGCGTGACTGTGACGGCACATATGTATGTATGTGTATGTATGTATGTATGTACTGACGTAGGTATGTATGTATGTTTAGAGCTAATTTGACAATAGTGGCATGCAGTTTGGAGGGGAGGGAGAGAGAGAGAGTGAGAGAGAGAGAGAGAGAGAGAGAGAGACAGAGACAGAGAGAGACAGAGAGAGAGAGAGAGAGAGTGAGAGAGAGAGAGAGAGAGAGAGAGAGAGAGAGAGAGAGAGAGAGAGAGAGAGAGAGAGAGAGAGAGAGAGAGAGAGAGAGTGAGAGAGAGAGAGAGAGAGAGAGAGAGAGAGAGAGAGAGAGAGAAAGAGAGAGAGAGAGAGAGAGAGAGGTTTCATCAATCGTGTTTCTGTAATAGTGCCAGGAACCTTTTTTAAAATTTTATCTCTTACTTTGTGGTTATCTTTTTTCTTCTCCTTGAGGCGCCTCTTTTATGTTTCGTGTTTTTTTTATTGCCTGCTACTTAATTAATTCTATTGTATTTAATTTTTCTTTTATTTCAACTGTACAGTGTGCGAGTGTTAGAATGCTTTGTATGAGTGTAGACTTTCTAATTGTAAACGCCATGAGCTTACCTATTAGGGAAGGTATGTGCGTAGAAATAGTCTGTATTATTATTATTATTATTATTATTATTATTATTTGTAAGCTGATCTGAAAACATACATGAAGTCGCTCATGCTAATCGGCAGAATATGCAAGTAAAGTTTCCAAACTGATTCCTGTCTGAATTGAGTTTGAGCTATTTCTTACATCTGGAATCAGTTTTCTGGCATCTCCGAAAATGTTGACGATAGCTTTAGTCTGAAATTCGGTAGAATTCAGTTTTCGAAAAGTGCTCACCTTGCCGTGTGGTGTGAAAAGACATGAATCCCGCGTGGGGGGATGGCAATGAAGGTTTGAATCTTTCACGGCATTGTACGTGGTGCAAATCACATATGACTGAAATCGTCAATCTTGCAAAGTCTTGCTCTGTTCATTCACACTGAGTCCTGTTGTAGAGTGACTTTGTAAAATGCATAGAACCCGCAGCCAGGGACTTTTTACCCTCTCTGCCTCTGTCAACGTCAACGGCCGTTTTCCCAAAATGACAGATTTGCGGGGAGTCGACTACAAATCTGCTATAACTTCATTTTGTATTAATCTGATTCCTATAATTCTTGCACCAATTCAAAACTCGCTAAAAAAAATTAAATTTTCATCATACTAAAAACTTCAAAATCTTCCAATCCGACTTAATGTACTTTTTGCTGGACCAGGTCGTGCTTGTGCACAGCGGCAGCCACCATTTGCCTGTCTTTGATCCATCCATAACAGCACCCTGTATTTGTGGGAATACAGACCCCTCCATTTCCCTGTCTCTTATTCAAATGTCCTATGCTGTTGCACTGCAGCAGTAGCAGCGAAAAAAGACCGTCACGTCATCATGACATTTCTACAAGTCATCATGACATTTCAACATGTCATCTTGACATGTGTACATGTCATCGTGACATTTTACATGTCATCATGACATTTCTACATGTCATCGTGACATTTTACATGTCATCTTGACATTTTACATGTCATCGTGACATTTCTACATGTCACATGACATTTCAACATGTCATTATGATATTTTTACATGTCATCGTGACATGTCTACAAGCCATCGTGACCTGCATACATTAAATCATGACATTTCTACATGCCATCGTGACATTTCTACATGTCATTGTGACATGTCTACATGTCACATGACATTTCAACATGTCATAATGACCTTTGTACATGTCATCATTACATTTTACATATCATCATGACCTTTGTACATGTCATCATGACAGTTTTTACACCCAACAGTTGTTTCACACGCGAAGTACAAAATGGCCATCATGCCATCCATCATAACAGTTCCACACCAAACAGCAGTTTCATATGCAAATGGGCATGTGCATCCATTAAGTTGTCTCATCCATAGTTTGTCCTTTGATCAGCCTACATTTTCTTAGCAACACAAACAGTCTTGCCGATGATGACCTTGGTATCTGCATAGAGGTAATCCAATATCACTTCATTCATGAATATGCATTTCCAACCATGCTACCTTCTTAAGTCGTTCTTCAATTTCAAATGTGTCGTATTTGAAAGTGGTTCACACAACAACACGAACGACTGTACAAGACCACAACGAGGTCCCTTATCGCATACTTGAGAAAAGTATGCACACGTCCATTTCACGGTCAGTTATCCATGCTCAAATTCTTTTGATCTCCTCTACCTTTACCTTCCTAAGGTGATGATGATATTTCCCTTCTATTTAAAACAACTTTCCACACTGCACTTGCAAATCCATGTTTTCATTTTTCCTCGTACATCCTCAGCAGTTGTTATGACATGAGCATCTCTCTCAGTCGTTGGAAGACAGTGACAGCAGCTTGCAAGTGATGAGGGGAGCCTCCAACCAAAAGTCACCCTTCATGAATCACAGCAGTGACCTCGAAGCCACACGCAGCTCATCCACTGACGCTCTTTTCATGAATATGCATGGAGACTGCTTCAGGAACACCCACGCCCCCCCATCCCCACCACCACCCCCCACCCCCATCCCCAGTCTCTCACAAGAGCACTTCTTCCACATCCACAGCAGCAGCAGCAGTTCGGGTGCTCCAAGGCAAACGACCTTGACCTCAAAACGGAGGTCACCTGCCTGTGACAGCCACGTCCTGAAGGCCGAACTGTTGGATGCAGACGTCGATGTGACGAAGGACTGTCTGCAGCCTCCTGTCCACCGCCTTCACGTGCTCCTCGGCCAGGATGGGCGCGATGGGGTCCTGCTGCAGCAGCTGTCGCAGAACCGAGCCCAGGATTCCTCCCTGCAGAATCAGCAGGCGCTGCCAGGTGGAGAAGCGCACACTGGGGAGGAGAGAGGAGAGCGGCGGTCACGACAGCTGCGAGCAGTCACAGCCAACAACGCACATGGACGGACGTGCTAGAGTCACAGATACAGACAAGGTGTGTAAGTAAGTACACACCCACAAATGCATGCACGCAAACAACACACACGCACTTACTTACATATACATGGCCTGGACGAGGAAACAAATGCACACACCAGTGCTTAAACAAAACTATAAATATATGCTGGCACATACAAATAAGACATGTACATATATACTTGGACGCGCATTCTCTCTCTCTCTCTCTCTCTCTCTCTCTCTCTCTCTCTCTCTCTCTCTCTCTCTCACACACACACACACACACACACACACACACACACACACACACACACACACACACACACACACAGACACACACACACAACTACTAGAAAAAACAGATTTCGCTTCCCACAAAACCATGCCGAGATCAATGTAGTGACAAGTGATCTGCCTTGACACAGACCCAACACACCGTGCTATCAAATAGACTGCAGCCAGAACGAATAGAACCATCACGTGACCCCAAAGGCCCACGTGACCCCAAAGGCCAGCTTTAACTGGGCAGCACTTAAACCTACTTCATCCGCAGGAGTCTTATCTAACCAATCACGATGCAAATTCGGTCTAGCTCTGCATCCTGATAGGTTAGATAAGACAAGGGGGGAATGGCTACCTACACACATGGGGATAATGGCTACCTACATACAAGGGGGGATGGCTACCTACATACAAGGGGGGGATGGCTACCGACATACAAGGGGGGATGGCTACCTACATACAAGGGGGAATGGCTACCTACACACAAGGGTGGGGTGGGGTGGATACCTACATACAAGGGGGGGGGGGATGGCTACCGACATACAAGGGGGGATGGCTACCTACATACAAGGGGGGATGGCTACCTACACACAAGGGTGGGGTGGGGTGGGGTGGATACCTACATACAAGGGGGGGGGATGGCTACCTACATACAAGGGGGGGATGGCTACCTACATACAAGGGGGGGGGATGGCTACCTACATACAAGGGGGAATGGCTACATACACACAAGGGGGGTGGCTACCTACATACAAGGGGGGGGGGGGATGAGGGCTACCTACATACAAGGGGGGAATGGCTACCTACATACAAGGGGAGATGGCTACCTACATACAAGGGGGGAATGGCTACCTACATACAAGGGGGGGTGGCTACCTACATACAAGGGGGGGATGGCTACCTACACACAAGGGGGTAATGGCTACCTACATACATGGGGGGAATGGCTACCTACACACAAGGGGGGGATGGCTTCCTACACACAAGGGGGGAATAGCTACGTACATACAAGGGTGAATGGGTACCTACATACAAGGGAGGAATAGCTATCTACACACAAGGGGGGGATGGGTACCTACATACAAGGTGGGGATGGCTACCTACACACAAGGGGGAATGGCTACCTACATACAAGGGGGGATGGCTACCTACATACAAGGGGAGGATGGCTACCTACACACAAGGGGAGGATGGCTACCTACACACAAGGGGTGAATGGGTACCTACATGCAGCACTGATATAGCGGTGCCAGAATAGTCTCCTCATCCTGGTAGGGATTGCCAAAACTGAAAAACAAAGAATGAAAATGTTAACTTCTCAAAAGAAAATGTCAAATAGTGATGTCAAGCCATAGGTTTTTGTATTAGGGTTTTGTATGCGAGTGTGTGTGTGTGTGTGTGTATGTGTGTGTGTGTGTACACGTGTGTGTGAGTGTGTGTGTGTGTACCTGCCTCTGTGTGTGTGTGTGTGTACGTGCCTCTGTATGTATGTGTGTGCGTGTGTGTGTGTGCGTGTCCTCGTTTGTGATTATATGTTTTTATGGGCATACAATGCATATATCAGACTAAGATTGGTCGTTCATGTGTGTGCGTGCGTCTGTGTGTGTTCATGCATTTACGAATTTGTTTGCTTATGTCAGTGCGAGTGTATGTGTGTGTGTATCGTATGTGTACGTTTGCATCTCTGTGTGTCTGTGTGTGCGCTTGTGTATATGTGTGTGTATGTGTTTGTGTGCTTGTGTATATGTGTGTGTATGTGTTTGTGCGCTTGTGTGTGTGTGATTGTGTGTGTGCACACGCATGCATGTGTGCGGTTCATATGTATTCATTTGCATGAATGTTTGTGCATGCACATGCCATGCTTACTGATGTATTCATTCCGATTAATGACGAAAAAGATAAAAAAAAGGAATTTCAGACACAGAACTGAAGCAATCACCACGTTCTAATCTGACTTTTGGGCGACTGTTTCAAACGGCCCAGGGACAATGCTGGCGACTCTTCTGATGTGGAGAGACGAAAGTAAGTGTCAGAGGAAAGTCTTCACAGCGGCGACAGCCATCTGCAAGGGGAAGGACGCCAAGGCGGCTGATGGTACTCCAGACAGCCATCTGCAAGGGGAAGGACACCAAGGCGGCTGATGGTACTCCAGACAGCCATCTGCAAGGGGAAGGACGCCAAGGCGGCTGATGGTACTCCAGATAGCCATCTGCAAGGGGAAGGACACCAAGGCGGCTGATGGTACTCCAGACTGCCATCTGCAAGGGGAAGGACACCAAGGCGGCTGCTGGTACTCCAGACAGCCATCTGCAAGGGGAAGGACACCAAGGCGGCTGATGGTACTCCAGACAGTCATCTGCAAGGGGAAGGACACCAAGGCGGCTGATGGTACTCCAGACAGCCATCTGCAAGGGGAAGGACGCCAAGGCGGCTGATGGTACTCCAGACAGCCATCTGCAAGGGGAAGGACGCCAAGGCGGCTGATGGTACTCCAGATAGCCATCTGCAAGGGGAAGGACACCAAGGCGGCTGATGGTACTCCAGACTGCCATCTGCAAGGGGAAGGACACCAAGGCGGCTGCTGGTACTCCAGACAGCCATCTGCAAGGGGAAGGACACCAAGGCGGCTGATGGTACTCCAGACAGTCATCTGCAAGGGGAAGGACGCCAAGGCGGCTGATGGTACTCCAGACAGTCATCTGCAAGGGGAAGGACACCAAGGCGGCTGATGGTACTCCAGACAGCCATCTGCAAGGGGAAGGACGCCAAGGCGGCTGATGGTACTCCAGACAGCCATCTGCAAGGGGAAGGACACCAAGGCGGCTGATGGTACTCCAGACAGCCATCTGCAAGGGGAAGGACGCCAAGGCGGCTGATGGTACTCCAGACAGCCATCTGCAAGGGGAAGGACACCAATGCGGCTGATGGTACTCCAGACAGCCATCTGCAAGGGGAAGGACACCAAGGCGGCTGATGGTACTCCAGACAGCCATCTGCAAGGGGAAGGACGCCAAGGCGGCTGATGGTACTCCAGACAGCCATCTGCAAGGGGAAGGACACCAAGGCGGCTGATGGTACTCCAGACAGCCATCTGCAAGGGGAAGGACACCAATGCGGCTGATGGTACTCCAGACAGCCATCTGCAAGGGGAAGGACGCCAAGGCGGCTGATGGTACTCCAGACAGCAATCTGCAAGGGGAAGGACACCAAGGCGGCTGATGGTACTCCAGACAGCCATCTGCAAGGGGAAGGACGCCAAGGCGGCTGATGGTACTCCAGACAGCCATCTGCAAGGGGAAGGACACCAAGGCGGCTGATGGTACTCCAGACAGCCATCTGCAAGGGGAAGGACACCAAGGCGGCTGATGGTACTCCAGACAGCCATCTGCAAGGGGAAGGACACCAAGGCGGCTGATGGTACTCCAGACAGCCATCTGCAAGGGGAAGGACACCAAGGCGGCTGATGGTACTCCAGACAGCCATCTGCAAGGGGAAGGACGCCAAAGCGGCTGATGGTACTCCAGACTGCCATCTGCAAGGGGAAGGACACCAAGGCGGCTGATGGTACTCCAGACAGCCATCTGCAAGAGGAAGGACACCAAGGCGGCTGATGGTACTCCAGACAGCCATCTGCAAGGGGAAGGACACCAAGGCGGCTGATGGTACTCCAGACAGCCATCTGCAAGGGGAAGGACACCAAGGCGGCTGATGGTACTCCAGAAAGCCATCTGCAAGGGGAAGGACACCAAGGCGGCTGATGGTACTCCATTCAGGTGAGGACCCTCCCAGCTGTTTCCAGCAACACAAAAAGTAAAAAGAAAGGTAAAAGTGTGGTTATATATAGCGACCTCACCTACATACGGGTCTCAAGGAGTTTTACACTTTACCCCCTGATCACGGGGCCGCTTGATCAATCCTTCATCACAGCTCTGCTGACGATGACAGGCGTCCCAAGCGACCACAGCTCCACACAGGGAAAGTCACGTGGGAGGGAGGGAGGGATATTGGCCAAGCGGCCGTTTTCGGCTGACGTGAATGGAAAGGGGAGTTAACTCCTGCGGCTCTGTCTTCTGTCGCTATGCTACATTGACGTGTATTACTTTCTTCCGTCTGCGGTGATCAGTGAATACTGCATTGGCTACTCATTCCAGAGGACTGATCAGTGAATACTTCATTGGCTACTCATTCAAGGGAACGTTTTAAAGAAAACACAAACATACTCGCATACCACAAACGCGCGCGTGCATGCACATACAAGCGTGTGTGCGCACATGCGAGCACGCAAGCACACACGCACGCACGCAAGCATGTACGTACATGCATGCATATGCGCACACACATGCACACATGCATGCACACACATACACACACAAAAACACACACAAACACACACACAGACAAATACACAGACAGGCACACACAAACAAAACACACACACGCGCGCGCGCGCACACATACACACACAGATGCACACATACACACACACACAGAGAAACACACACACACACACACACACACACACATACACACACACAGACACACACACACACACACATACACACACACATACACACACACAGACACACACACACACATACACACACACATACACACACACAGACACACACACACACACATACACACACACATACACACACACAGAGAAAGACACACACACACACACACACAGAGGCACATAGAGTCCTTTTCACTCTACGTCATGGGAAGGGTGCTGTGTTATTTTAATGTGACATGACGGCATTTACAGCGTCTGCCACATAGACCACTCGTCAAGATAACACCACGAACAATAACAATAACATACCGCTCTTTTCGTGGCCAAGACTGATAATCTACTGAAGTCAGAGCAATGGCAGTTACCTCCCCTTGAGAACCCTCATTCCATCCCACGTCTTCCTAAGGCAATGGAGTGACACTGCAAACTGCCCACATGAACAAGACACCGACGGTGCGTGCTCCTTCCAGTGGACTCAGCGCTGGCCGTGCCACCCTGCTCTGGAGCGGCAAGGTCAAAGGCAAAAAGGGGAGGGGGGAGGGGGGGTGGTGGAACTAGTGAAACCCCGACATTCCAGGTGGGACTGCACCAGTCATTGCCACAGACACAAGAAGTACAACGTGCGGCTGCTGCCCTCTTCAGCTGGAGCCCGCGGTCAGTAGCTTTCGAGGCCTCCTCCAGTAGCTCCACCTCCAGTGGCTCCACCTCCAGTTGCTCCACCTCCAGTAGCTCCACCTCCAGTAGCTACACCTTCAGTAGCTTCACCTCCAGTAGCTCCACCTCCAGTAGCTCCACCTCCAGCAGCTCCACCTCCAGCAGCTCCACCTCCAAAAGCTCCACCTCCAGTAGCTCCACCTTCAGTAGCTCCACCTCCAGTAGCTCCACCTCCAGTAGCTCCACCTCCAGTAGCTCCACCTTCAGTAGCTCCACCTTCAGTAGCTCCACCTCCAGTAGCTCCACCTCCAGTAGCTCCACCTTCAGTAGCTTCACCTCCAGTAGCTCCACCTCCAAAAGCTCCACCTCCAGTGGCTCCACCTCCAGTGGCTCCACCTCCAGTAGCTCCACCTCCAGTAGCTCCACCTCCAGTAGCTCCACCTCCAGTAGCTCCACCTCCAGTAGCTCCACCTCCAGTAGCTCCACCTCCAGTAGCTCCACCTCCAGTAGCTCCACCACCAGTAGCTCCACCTTCAGTAGCTCCACCTTCCACCTCCAGTAGCTCCACCTCCAGTGGCTCCACCTCCAGTAGCTCCACCTCCAGTAGCTCCACCTCCAGTAGCTCCACCTCCAGTAGCTCCACCACCAGTAGCTCCACCTTCAGTAGCTCCACCTTCCACCTCCAGTAGCTCCACCTCCAGTAGCTCCACTTCCAGTAGCTCCACCTCCAGTAGCTCCACCTCCAGTAGCTCCACCTTCAGTAGCTCCACCTCCAGTAGCTCCACCTCCAGTAGCTCCACCACCAGTAGCTCCACCTTCAGTAGCTCCACCTTCCACCTCCAGTAGCTCCACCTCCAGTAGCTCCACCTCCAGTAGCTCCACCTCCAGTAGCTCCGCCTCCTGTAGCTCCACCTCCAGTAGCTCCACCTCCAGTAGCTCCACCTCCAGCGGCCCTGAGCAGCGCAAAGGCCACCGGGGAGTGTCCACTAAGTGATGCTGGCTGCCTGGGTACGGCGCCTGCTGGACTGCCGCACCCACAGTGAAGCAGCTTCAGTAGTAAGTGATAAGAATAGTAGCATGAACAGTAGGAATAATAGTAGTTAGAATAGTTGCAAGGCTAGTAGTAAGGCTAGTAGTAGGAATATTAGAAAGAGCAGTAAGAATAGTAGTAAGTAAGCAGTGGGCGCTACCTGGGGAGCGGCTGACGATGAGCATTCTGAGTTAACTCCCCCTGCCTACCCCCTTGTCACCCCAGGTCACGTGACAAGGCGGCTTCAGGAGTGACGTCGTTTCCCTCACTCAGTTTCCACCTTTCTGTACGAGGAGCGTTTCCCTCACTCAGTTTCCACCTTTCTGTACGAGGCGCGTTTCCCAGGACTTTGATATGCAAGCAAAGGCGAAGTGCTTCCGCCTTATATAAAAAGGTCGCTGTAATGATATGCAAGCAAACGCAAAGTGCTTCCGCCTTATATACAAAGGTCGCTGTAATGATATGCAAGCAAAGGCGAAGTGCTGCCGCCTTATATAAAAAGGTCGCTGTAATGATATGCAAGCAAACGCAAAGTGCTTCCGCCTTATATAAAAAGGTCGCTGTAATGATATGCAAGCAAACGCAAAGTGCTTCCGCCTTATATACAAAGGTCGCTGTAATGATATGCAAGCAAAGGCAAAGTGCTTCCGCCTTATATAAAAAGGTCGCTGTAATGATATGCAAGCAAACGCAAAGTGCTTCCGCCTTATATAAAAAGGTCGCTGTAATGATATGCAAGCAAAGGCAAAGTGCTTCCGCCTTATATAAAAAGGTCGCTGTAATAATGCGCAATGTCCAACCAGTCAGTTCTTGTAATAAATCGGTTAGCGCCCGAAATGCTCCACCAGCGGAGCTACCAAGGCCCGTGTTGCCTCCTCCTGTCTACACTGCCCTGTACTGCGGCTGCTGTTACGGCCTGACGTGCTCAGATCATCTAATCCTAAGTTAGCTTTGCTGGTCCTTCCCAGCTGCCACAGATTTTTTTCCCTATGAAATGGAAACGCCAATTGCATCGCCTTTGCTGGCATATCAGAGTCCTGGGACACACTCCTCGGTCCGTGCGTCAGACTGGGCACTTCCTGCTGACCTTTTCGCGTTGTCCAGGATGAGCAGCATGGGTTGGGGCTGATGGTCGAACGTCTCGAAGTGGTGGCGGTCAGCGTTGCCGATGAGGAAGTCCAAGATGGCCGTGTCCATGATGTCCAGGAGGAGAGGACCCTCGCTGTAGTCCGGTATCAGCTTGACCTTGCTGCAGTACTGGTCGTCCTTCTCCCATCTGCTCACGGACACACGAACAGACAGAGAGACACACGTTTTATAAACGGATTAAAAGGTAAAAAGGTAAACGTGGTGTTCAATAAAACGATTTATTACCCACGATTGGGCCTCAAACCTCTTTACGCTTTAACCCAGATCACAGAGACAAGGCTTGATCAATCATACACTGGTACAAGACATCAAAGAAGAGTCTCAGATGAAACACAGTCAGGTACCAGCACCAACAGCACTCCTTGGGCAGGATTTCGACCTGATGCGGGCTCATGACCACACACAAGGTTGACCACTCCAGCCCCTCATCTCTACAAAGCACACAAGGCTTGATCGCGCCCCACTGTATAGCGAGCCCTCACTTCCCTCACAGACAGGCGGCTTTACTCCTGGCAGGGGAGTGGCGATGCGAGTTACGTCCCTTGCCCGAGGATGTAAGCCCAGGATTTCCGAGCTTGGTACGCCGGTACAGCTAGCCACAAGCGACAGCGCTCCAGCAGCCCATAGTCCTGTTTTAACTGAGCGACGCTTACTTTCGCCGTTGCAGCAGTCTTATCTAGCCAATCAGGACATAGCAGCAGTCTTATCTAGCCAATCAGGACGTAGCAGCAGTCTTATCTAGCCAATCAGGACGTAGCAGCAGTCTTATCTAGCCAATCAGGACGTAGCAGCAGTCTTATCTAGCCAATCAGGACGTAGCAGCAGTCTTATCTAGCCAATCAGGACGTAGCAGCAGTCTTATCTAGCCAATCAGGACGTAGTAGCAGTCTTATCTAGCCAATCAGGACGTAGTAGCAGTCTTATCTAGCCAATCAGGACGTAGTAACAGTCTTATCTAGCCAATCAGGACGTAGTAGCAGTCTTATCTAGCCAATCAGGACGTAGCAGCAGTCTTATCTAGCCAATCAGGACGTAGCAGCAGTCTTATCTAGCCAATCAGGACGTAGCAGCAGTCTTATCTAGCCAATCAGGACGTAGCAGCAGTCTTATCTAGCCAATCAGGACGTAGCAGCAATCTTATCTAGCCAATCAGGACGTAGCAGCAGTCTTATCTAGCCAATCAGGACGTAGCAGCAGTCTTATCTAGCCAATCAGGACGTAGCAGCAGTCTTATCTAGCCAATCAGGACGTAGTAGCAGTCTTATCTAGCCAATCAGGACGTAGTAGCAATCTTATCTAGCCAATCAGGACGTAGTAGCAATCTTATCTAGCCAATCAGGACGTAGCAGCAGTCTTATCTAGCCAATCAGGACGTAGCAGCAGTCTTATCTAGCCAATCAGGACGTAGCAGCAGTCTTATCTAGCCAATCAGGACGTAGCAGCAGTCTTATCTAGCCAATCAGGACGTAGTAGCAATCTTATCTAGCCAATCAGGACGTAGTAGCAATCTTATCTAGCCAATCAGGACGTAGTAGCAGTCTTATCTAGCCAATCAGGACGTAGCAGCAGTCTTATCTAGCCAATCAGGACGTAGCAGCAGTCTTATCTAGCCAATCAGGACGTAGCAGCAGTCTTATCTAGCCAATCAGGACGTAGTATCAGTCTTATCTGACCAATCAGGACGTAGCAGCAGTCTTATCTAGCCAATCAGGCCGTAGCAGCAGCCTTATCTACCCAATCAGGACACGGCTTCGGTATAATCCTGCGTCCTCTCTCTCTCTCTCTCTCTCTCTCTCTCTCTCTCTCTCTCTCTCTCTCTCTCTCTCCTACCCCACCCCACCCCACCCCCACCATCTCTCTCTCTCTCTCTCTCTCTCTCTCTCTCTCTCTCTCTCTCTCTCTCTCTCTCTCTCTCTCCCTCCCTCCCTCCCTCCCTCCCTCCCTCCCTCCCTCCCTCCCTCCCTCCCTCCCTCATTCCCTCACCCCCCCTACGTACACGGCCAGGACGCCGTCCCTGTAGGTGTGGGACCAGGGGTGCTTGTGGAGCTTGAGGGAGACCTCTCGAGGGAGCCACAGCACCACGGCCCCCTCCATGACGTCAGGGCTGCCGCACACCCCGTCCTCCTTGCCTCGGCAGTAGCGACACTTGCCGAAGAAACACGTGCGGTTGTCTGTATGAGGAAGATGAATAAACGAAAGAATGAAAGAATGAACGAAAGAACGAATGAAAGAATGAACAAATGGATGGATCAATGGATGAATGAAAAATTAACGAATGAATGAACAAATGGTAACATGGATGAATGAATGAACGAACAAATGAATGAATGAATGAACAAGTGCATGCAGAATAACGAATGAGAGTTATGCCCCCTTAGACTTTGAAGGCTATGGAAGGCCATCGATCTCGAACGTCACAAGATGGTTGTAGCAAGGGCGAGTGACGTATCGCGTGGGGAGGTGCGGGGGGCCTACTCTCCCCCCCACCCACAGGGGGCCTACTCTCACCCCCAACCCACAGGGGGGCCTACTGTCACCCCCAACCCACAGGGGGGCCTACTCTCACCCCCACACAGGGGGGCCTACTCTCACCCCCAACCCACAGGGGGGCCTACTCTCACCCCCAACCAACAGGGGGGCCAACTCTCCCCCCCAACCCACAGGGGGCCTACTCTCACCCCCAACCCACAGGGGGGCCTACTTTCAACCCCAACCAACAGGGGGGCCTACTCTTACCCACAACCCACAGGGGGCCTATTCTCACCCCCAACACACAGGGGGGCCTACTTTCAACCCCAACCAACAGGGGGGCCTACTCTCACACCCAAACCACAGGGGGCCTATTCTCACCCCCAACCCACAGGGGATCCTATTCTCACCCCCAACCCACAGGGGGGCCTACTCCCCCCCCCCCCCCCGCCAACAAAAGGGAGCATGGGGAGGTTAAGGAACCGGCATGCGTTTGATCATACATAGCGACTTTCCCCCATTTTACCCCTGATCACTGGGACACTCGGTCAACCCTTTACTGGCACCTGAAGTCCAACACAGTGACAGACACTGAAGACGCAAGACGGGAACCATCACCATCCGTACACCCTGGGGAGGACCCCAACCACAGGCTGGCTCAAGGACGCATGCACGTGTTCCTCGCACTGCTGCTTCATCACTGCTGCCACAGGCGTCTCCCTGTAGTCACGGGCGGGGAGGAGCAATGTTAGCACGGGCGGCGAGGAGCAATGCTAGCACGGGCGGGGAGGAGCAATGCTAGCACGGGCGGGGAGAAGCAATGCTAGCACGGGCGGGGAGAAGCAATGCTAGCACGGCGTGGACAAGCAATGCTAGCACGGGCGGGGAGAAGCAATGCTAGCACGGGCGGGGAGAAGCAATGCTAGCACGGGCGGGGAGAAGCAATGCTAGCACGGGCGGGGAGAAGCAATGCTAGCACGGGCGGGGAGAAGCAATGCTAGCTAAGCACATAACCCAATGATGCAACTCAAGGATTATCCCAGCTTCCAACGTCGCTAGCGATCGTCGCAAGCGACACGGAGCGAGCGCTTTGACCACAGGCCTGGAGGCCAAGCAGAGGTAAAGATGCAAACACGCAAAAAAAACTGGCAAGGTGTCCGTCGACTGCTAAACAAGATATGAGGATGGGGTGAAAGTAGGAATGGAAGACGATGTGTGGGGAGAGAGAGAGAGAGAGAGAGAGAGAGAGAGAGAGAGAGAGAGAGAGAGAAAGAGAAAGAGAGAGAGAGAGTGAAGATGGGGAGAGAGAGAGAGAGAGAGAGAGAGAGAGAAAGAGAGAGAGAGAGAGATGGAGAGAGAGAGAGAGAGAGAGAGAGAGAGCGAGGGAGAGAGAGATACAGAGTAAGTGAGAGAGAGAGAGAGAGAGAGAGAGAGAGAGAGAGAGAGCACCTTTCTTGAAGAAAGTCTTGGACAGCTGTGGGGAGGCGACAGGCAGCACTTCCCTGACGAGGTTCAGACGACGCCCCACCACCAGCGGTGTTCGCCTCAGCTCCAGGATTCTGCAGCAGTCGGCACGGACAGCTAGGATGCACTGAGTTATATGTTGCTTCCTGTTTTCTTTCGCTCAGTCGGTCAGTCTCTCACTCACTCAGTCTCTCACTCAGTCAGTCTCTAACTTCGTCAGTCTCTCTCTCACTCAGTCAGTCTCGCACTCAGTCAGTCTCTCACGCAGTCTCTCACTCAGTCAGTCTCTCACGCAGTCAGTCTCTCACTCAGTCAGTCTCTCATGCAGTCAATCTCTCACTTAGTAAGTCTCTCACTCAGTCAGTCTCTCACTCAGTCTCTCACTCAGTCTCTCACTCAGTCAGTCTCTCACTCAGTCAGTCTCTCACGCAGTCAGTCTCTCACTCACTCAGTCTCTCACGCAGTCAGTCTCTTACTCAGTCAGTCTCTCACTCAGTCAGTCTCTCACTCAGTCTCTCACTCAGTCTCTCACTCAGTCAGTCTCTCACTCAGTCTCTCACTCTGTCAGTATCTCAGTCAGTCTTTCAAGCAGTCAGTCTCTCACGCAGTCAGTATCTCACTCAGTCAGTCTCTCACTCAGTCTCTCACTCAGTCAGTCTCTCACTCAGTCAGTCTCTCACTCAGTCAGTCTCTCACTCAGTCTCTCACGCAGTCTCTCACTCAGTCAGTCTCTCACGCAGTCAGTCTCTCACGCAGTCAGTCTCTCACTCAGTCAGTCTCTCACTCAGTCAGTCTCTCACTCAGTCAGTCTCTCACTCAGTCTCTCACTCAGTCAGTCTCTCACTCAGTCAGTCTCTCACTCAGTCAGTCTCTCACTCAGTCTCTCATTCAGTCAGTCTCTCACTCAGTCAGTCTCTCACTCAGTCAGCCTCTCACGCAGTCAGTCTCTCACTCAGTCTCTCACGCAGTCAGTCTCTCACGCAGTCAGTCTCTCACTCAGTCAATCTCTCACGCAGTCAGTCTCTCACTCAGTCTCTCACGCAGTCAGTCTCTCACGCAGTCAGTCTCTCACTCAGTCAGTCTCTCACTCAGTCAGTCTCTCACGCAGTCAGTCTCTCACTCAGTCAGTCTCTCACTCACTGAGTCTCTCACTCAGTCAGTCTCTTACTCAGTCTCTCACTCAGTCTCTCACTCAGTCAGTCTCTCACTCAGTCTCTCACGCAGTCTCTCACTCAGTCAGTCTCTCACTCAGTCTCTCACTCAGTCAGTCTCTCACTCAGTCAGTCTCTCACTCAGTCAGTCTCTCACTCAGTCTCTCACTCAGTCAGTCTCTCACTCAGTCAGTCTCTCACTCAGTCAGTCTCTCACGCAGTCAGTCTCTCACTCAGTCAGTCTCTCACGCAGTCAGTCTCTCACTCAGTCAGTCTCTCACTCAGTCTCTCACTCA
>JAWQFJ010000993.1:62500-64231 GCA_034096865.1 Theodoxus fluviatilis
CAAGGACGAGAGACGAGGCCCAAGGCCTTGGGGTGGAGGCAGTCTGACAGCAGCAGTCCACAGTGGGGGCAAAAGCAGCAACAACATATGCACTCCTCTCATCCAGTCTACACTGACATTTGGCACACCAGCAGGCCCTCGCATCCTCTCGTGTCAATCATGGCACGCCAGCAGGCCCTCGCATCCTCTCGTGTCAATCATGGCACACCAGCAGGCCCTCGCATCCTCTCGTGTCAATCATGGCACACCAGCAGGCCCTCGCATCCTCTCGTGTCAATCATGGCACACCAGCAGCCCCTCGCATCCTCTCGTGTCAATCATCTCATCAGCAGGCCCTCGCATCCTCTCGTGTCAATCATCTCATCAGCAGGCCCTCGCATCCTCTCGTGTCAATCATGGCACACCAGCAGGCCCTCGCATCCTCTCGTGTCAATCATGGCACACCAGCAGCCCCTCGCATCCTCTCGTGTCAATCATGGCACACCAGCAGCCCCTCGCATCCTCTCGGGTCAATCATGCCACACCAGCAGGCCCTCGCATCCTCTCGTGTTTATCATTCCATCAGCACTTCGTGACGTCGCTTCCACAAGGTCGACAACAGGCGTACCCCGGCAGTCCATCAACCTAGAACTAGTATCCATCGTTATCATCGTAATCGCTGTGCAAACCTCGGACCTCTCTGCTTGTCGCCTGCTTGTCTCCTTCACCCAAATGTATGCGTGGATGTGTGCATTGCTGGGCGAAAAAAAAAAGCTGAAGCGAAGTACCAAGGGGTTGCTGTCTGTCTGTCTGTCCTGTCCTGTCTGTCTGTCCTGTCTGTCTGTCTGTCTGTCTGTCTGTCTGTCTGTCTGTCTGTCAGTTGTCTGACTGTCAGTCGTCTGTCGGTCTGTCGGTCTGTCGTCTGGCTGCCTGCCTGCTGCCTGCCTGCCTGCCTGCCTGCCTGCCTGTGCTGCCTGCCTGCCTGTCTGTCCTGTCTTCACTGCCAGCAATGTCTCCATAGAGAGGGAGGGAGGGAATGAAATACTTTACAGCTCTCGCCGATGTCTCCGCTCCCTGTCATGCCTGCCTATCCCAAGGCCTCACCCACCGTTCTTTCTAGGCATGCACACTACACACATACCCACATACACGTTTGCATGTACACAAACATAAAGGTTGTCATTACGCAACTATTTTCAGTATACGTATCCCCAAAAATCTGAAATAAACCTATTTGTCTATACTCGCCAGTAAATTCTCATTGTACCCGTTCCTATTTCACGGTCACTTAGTAAGTTGTCGCTGCGAACGAGGCCTACTTCACAAATCGTCGACCATATTTGTACGCTGTCCAATCAGATTGAACAAACATTGATATTGATGCAATTATATTGCTGTTTTATTACCAAAAAGTCAAATCAGGTAACAGGACAAAACCTGTTTGTGATAGTCTCTGGCGAAAAACGTATTGGCCTTTCTTTCTCCCCTGTAATCTGTCCTGCATACGCTCTTTCCGTCTTTTCTAGTATTTTTTAAGTTAACACGCAAAAATAACAAGAGCGCCACCATTTACACAGTGATCGCGTAAATAAACAACATCGATCTGCCTTATGTCCAAAAAGTGGTGACTCAGGTTCAGGTAGAAGCGATCACCGGCGCCTTGGATGTTGTATGAGATCCAGCATTTCTTGCTTTTTGCGTTGACAACAAGGCGGTACGACGAAAAACCGGAGCGTCGATCTTTCTCTCTGT
>JAWQFJ010000993.1:64241-71741 GCA_034096865.1 Theodoxus fluviatilis
GGAGACGCCATGGGGAACACGCTACTGAGAGGACGCCATCGGAAAGACGCTACTGAGAGGACATCATGGGGAAGACGCTAAGGAGAGGACTCTATGTTGAAGACGCTACTGAGAGGACACCATGAGGAACACGCTACTGAGAGGACGCCATCGGAAAGACGCTACTGAGAGGACACCATGGGGAAGACGCTAGTGATAGGACGCCATGGGGAAGACGCTAGTGAGAGAACGCCGTGGGGAAGACCCTACTGAGATGACGCCATGGGGAAGACGCTAGTGAGAGGACGTCATGGGGAAGACGCTAGTGAGAAGACGCCATGGCGAAGATGCTACTGAGAGGACTCTATGTTGAAGACGCTACTGAGAGGACACCATGGGAACACGCTACTGAGAGGACTCTATGTTGAAGACGCTACTGAGAGAACACCATGGGGAAGACGCTAGTGAGAGGACGCCATGGGGAAGACGCTACTGAGAGGACGCCATGGGGAAGACGCTACTGAGAGGACGCCATGGGGAAGACGCTAGTGAGAGGACGCCATGGGGAAGACGCTAGTGAGAGGACGCCATGGGGAAGACGCTACTGAGAGGACGCCATGGCGAAGACGCTAGTGAGAGGACGCCATGGCGAAGACGCTACTGAGAGGACGCCATGGCGAAGACGCTAGTGAGAGGACGCCATGGGGTAGACGCTACTGAGAGGACGCCATGGGGAAGACGCTACTGAGAGGACGCCATGGCGAAGACGCTACTGAGAGGACGCCATGGCGAAGACGCTACTGAGAGGACGCCATGGGGAAGACGCTAGTGAGAGGACGCCATGGGAAAGACGCTACTGAGAGGACGCCATGTGGAAGGTGCTACTGAGAGGACGCCATGGGGAAGACGCTACTGAGAGGACGCCATGGGGAAGATGCTACTCAGAGGACGCCATGGGGAACACGCTAGTGAGAGGACGCCATGGGGAAGACGCTAGTGAGAGGACGCCATGGGGAAGACGCTAGTGAGAGGACACATGTGGAAGACGCTAGTGAGAGGACGCCATGGGGAACACGCTACTGAGAGGACTCTATATTGAAGACGCTACTGAGAGGACGCTATGTTGCAGACGCTAGTGAGAGGACGCCATGGGGAAGACGCTACTGAGAGGACGCCATGGGGAAGACGCTACTGAGAGGACGCCATGGGGAAGACGCTACTGAGAGGACGCCATGGGGAAGACGCTACTGAGAGGACGCCATGGGGAATACCCTACTGAGAGGACGCGATGGGGAACACGCTAGTGAGAGGACGCCATGTTGAAGACGCTATTGAGAGGACGCCATGGGGAAGACGCTACTGAGAGGACGCCATAGGGAAGACGCTAGTGAGAACGCCATGGGGAAGACGCTACTGAGAGGACGCCATGGGGAAGACGCTAGTGAGAGGACGCCATGGGGAAGACGCTAGTGAGAGGACGCCATGAGGAAGACGCTACTGAGAGGACGCCATAGGGAAGACGCTACTGAGAGGACGCCATGGGGAACACGCTACTGAGAAGACGCCATAGGGAAGACGCTACTGAGAGGACGCCATGGGGAAGACGCTAGTGAGAGGACGCCATGGGGAAGACGCTACTGAGAGGACGCCATGGGGAAGACGCTAGTGAGAGGACGCCATAGGGAAGACGCTAGTGAGAGGACGCTATTTGAAAGACGCTAGTGAGAGGACGCTATTTGAAAGACGCTAGTGAGAGGACGCTATTTGAAAGACACTACTGAGAGGACGCGATGAGAAAGACGCTACTGAGAGGACGCGATGAGAAAGACGCTAGTGAGAGGACGCCATGGGGAAGACGCTACTGAGATGACCCGATGGGGAATACACTACTAAGAGGACGCTATGGGGAACACGCTACTGAGAGGACGCCATGGGGAAGACGCTACTGAGAGGACGCTATGGGGAAACTCTAGTGAGCGTGCGCTAGGGGAAGACGCTACTGAGAGGACTCCAAGGGGAGACGCTACTGAGAGGACTCCAAGGGAAGACGCTACTGAGAGCTGGTGCAAGGCGGGGTGCAGTCCCACACCAGAGCAGAGGGAGCAGTTTCCAGGCAGCGAGCGTCCAGCCTGCCAGGCAGGGGAGAAATGTCTGAAAACCTCGGCATTGATCGCAACGCCATCCGCCTTCGGCTGCCTCCGTGGCTGTGCCGCCCTCCCCGTTGCCCTCTCCCACCGCCACCTCCCTCCCCGCGCCTCTCTCGTCCCGTTTGCCTCCCCCTCCCCCTCAGAGGCGCCTCCACTCAAGTCCACTCTGTGCCTGACCGTCTGCAGATAGCCCGCCCACGGCTGACTGGGATACAAACATGCACGTGCGTCGCGGACTGCGCTGTGACATAGAGGAAGAGTAGCAGCGCTGACGTCACGTGTGTAGTGATTTCGCATGGGCAAACACGAGGAAGAAGAGAGCGAGAGCGAGAGCTTGTTCTGCACTGTGCTTTGAGCTCCTTCGTTTCAACGGACCCAGACTGGAGAGTATGGCATCAGTGTGCCCCGGGGATACGGATATTCGGTGCCAAAATCTCGGCAAGAGCTCCTCATGAGGATTTATAGGCAGGTACCTTTCCGCCTACGTGAGTACACGGACACGGCGAGACACAGTAACACACCAAACTGGATTGAATGCCTTACGTCTGGACCAGTTGCTGAAGACTTTTCACACAGATGAGACGTCCCATTTCCGGGTCATCAGCGCAACGAGTCTTGTGAAAACCACTGCGCCGGCAACAGGGGTGGGCATTTTAGCTGTGGATAAAACTCACACCAGCCATCTGTGTGAACAGGTCCTGTGATCGTGACCGCACTGCAGGGTTTGTAAAACTGCGAAGGCAGGAGGGGAGGGTAAGCTTGGAGAAGCACGCCATCTCCCAAAACGCCTGAATGCGGAAGAAAAGAAGCAGAGCTGCAGTCCACGCAGTGTGGTCAGCACAGACTCGCCTTGTCCGCTCACGAGAGGTCATGTCAGGGCAGGAATACCTCGTCAGCTCGGCAGCAGCTTTGCCAGTTTCCAAGCGGGAATTCCCAGAGTGCCGAAAGAGGGAGAGAAATCTACTTCCGGTATCTCGACAAGTGACAGGACTCGTGTGAGGACGAGAAGACGCAGCCACTGCCCTGCCTTCAACTCCTCGCGTTTGACACGCGTTCCTCTTGCTTGGACACCCGCGTGGAGCGGTCACCCTACAGCGTGTCTGTTCCGGCGCGAAAACAGTGGCTGCCTCGTGCATCGGAGCGAGAGCAAAGCAGACATTGTCTACACGTTTTTCCCTGCCTTCTTCAACCACAAACCCCGTTTGACCCCATTTTGAGTGCAGGAGAAAGGCACAGAGGAGTGGCGAACTTCATCATTAGATGGTTAGCCCTAGAACTCTAGTAGGAAGATGATATATTGTCCGTGGAAATATGTCGCCATATCTAGGGAGGAACAAAAAGCAGCGACCACCTGTTCATGCCAAACGTATCACAGGCGTTCTGGAACCGAGTGTGGAGTGATGAACATTCAAACAACAAAGGCAGAGAGCAACTGGGTTCTGGCGGGACAATAGTGGCGAGGATGTCGTCACTCAGGAACTGCCTTTTCTGCGCGCATCTCCCTGGGTGTCCAGCCCCGACTGAAGCAGTCTCAAATGGAACGGCATTTTGCCACGTATCCGACCAAAACAGTTTCCGAGGTTTTCCAAAAATTCTAACAAGCAAGGCAGATGAGATGTTGCTCCTGTGTTGAATATGGTCAGCGTGGCTTTGACTTATTCAAAACTGGCGTTCTCGGGGAACATACCTCCAAAAGCCGTGCAACAAACACGCAAAACACTTCTGAGAGCGATACGTGGTAGTTCGGAGGAAACCTAACTACTCAGGGAAATCCTACAGTTGATTCACTTCATGAGAATGTTCAGGCAACCATTTTCGGAACGCGCGTATTTGGGGCGCCACTGATTGACTCGGGTCGATCGTTTGCCAGAAGTAATTGCGTGATTCTGGGTTCGCAGACGCCGCCATTCCGACAGGAAGCCAGTGCCAGGTCCTCTGGAGTGACGCCCCACGCCAACACTCGGGGACAGCCAGCGTCTCTTCCCTGGGTCTGGACTCCACTCAAAGCGCGACTCTCGGTGTGGACAGGGGTGATGGATTACTGCAGCTTGCCCACGACTCCCGTTTCCTGTCGGGATTCGCCCCCAACAGTCCTCGCCACAGATGTGCAGCAGTCGTCTTGAATTAGTAATGGGAGACGCAGCGTGACACACCAGGGAAAAACACTCTCTTCCAGGACGCATTTTCCACAGTTCAGATTCACTCGTCTGGCCCGGCACTGCGTCCGTCAAACGACTACCCGCGGACGAAGGCACTGACTACAGTCAGCAGTGGCATTTTCAGCTTGCACAACTCTCCACATCCGCATAAATATAATTGACAAAGTTTCCGTCCACAGCAACACTACGTCCCTACTTGAGCGTAAAGCAGACACTGGGAGGAAGTTTCTAGAAGGACGAAGCTTCTCCTGGCAGCGAGCATGTTGTGACTGCAGGATAAATGACCATTCAGACCTGACGCTTCAGCAGGACTCTAGTCCCTGCACGCGGCACTGGGCACACACAGGGGTCACTGGGTGGATGACCCTGCATCGACCAGTCCCGTCTGACACGGAAAGCCAGGCTTGCTCCACGGTTGTACGGCGCGCCACTCCGGGGTCGGCTGGTCCCCACTCCCACCCACCTCCTGGTCCCCACTCCCACCCACCTCCTGGTCCCCACTCCCACCCACCTCCTGGTCCCCACTCCCACCCACCTCCTGGTTCCCACTCCCACCCACCTCCTGGTCCCCACTCCCACCCACCTCCTGGTTCCCACTCCCACCCACCCTCTGGTCCCCACTCCCACCCACCTCCGTCACAGCGGGGCCTGGGGTCGTGGGGAAAATGATGGAACGCCAGCATGGGGATTTTCTGGAGAGGGACGACTCCGTCTGCAGTGTTCGAACTGCATGGTTCCATTTCTGAGGCAGCACAGCCCATGACAATGAAGTCGACAGACCCGCTGCATGACTGCATCGTTTCCAATGCGCGGAGACGCTCCATAACAACATGACGACCACGGTGCAGGTCAGCGAAAGGCGGACTTCACAAACAGCGGCGCCGTGAATAATGAGCTCGGAGGAAGTAAGGGCGTAGTCTCCCCATTCCCCCGTACGGTGCGTGCGCGCGCGCGCGCGCGCGCGCGTGTGTGTGTGCGTGTGTGCGTGTGTGTCTGCCGAGAAATACGCGACATACTTAAACAGTAACAAGACAACCTTTACGTCGGATGTCACAGACCTAGTTTTGCGTGAAAACACACGTCTCTGACGGCGACAAACACAATTCAAATCAGCTAGCCTGATTAATCTCTCGAGCGAGTACCGGGGAAATAAATGTTACATGACAAGTCTGGGCAAGTCGAGAAACACGTTATTTATCGAAACGAACTGTACGGAAATGCAGTACTGGATGTCAGTAACCTGGCACTGATTTATAGGCGTGTGCTGTACCTTGGTATAGGCAGAAGGAAAGCGGAGAAGTCGGCGAAGGAGAAGGATTTTCCTGCAGCCATCTCTCGACTTCTACGACGAACACTGTGAACAGAGGGGTGAAGGGAAAATTTTCCTGACACAGTTACGTAGTAGTAGTGCCTTTTACAATCCTACATCCACATTGTCTTGCCACAGTTCCCCAAATCCTTCCACCCCCTCCCCACTCTCTACACCTTCATCCCCCACACCTGCTTTCTAACCAGTGGGCCGACACACGGACTGACGGGAGAGCAGTCTGCTTTCTCCCGGCACTGTCGTCAGGAAAGCCACGGTGGCCCAGGTCCCTCTCTCCACAGCCTGCTACCCGCATGGCCTGGGTTTGCACGTCTCGGCGCCGCCAACGGCACGCGGCAGCCACAGGGGGTGTGCTAATTGAGTTACCCCTTCCCGTGGAACATCTTTCGTTAAGAGCTGCCTTTTTTCTTTGAGGAGAGTTCTTTGCAGTCTTCCCGTTCCTGGCAAGCTGCCAGCAGTGCAAGCCCCTTCCTTCTCTCGAGACTGCTTACTGCCTGCGGCGCGGTTGATGGACTCCAAATAACTTCTGTTCCAGGTACACACAAGGAGAGAGCAAGGGAGAAATCGAGAGAGACATGACTTCGTTTTTTGCTTCCACAACGTGCACGACGAAACACATTTCTAGCTCTTAAATAAATGACATCTTGAAGTGGCGAAAACTGAAGGCGAGTCCGCCCTTTTCCTCACTGTTCACGGATGACGACGTAAGCCTGTCGAAACAGTCGTTTCGCGTTAGAGCGGAATCTATCCCCAGGAAGCTAGACTTCCGACCACAAACGGGACCTACGGACTAGTCTCCACGTCTGTGAGCTGAGACGATGGCACTAGAGCCGGCCCATCCAGCAGGTGTGGCAGCTATTTCACTCGATGGCGGACGCACCCAAGCGAGGAACAGCCACGCTCCATCGCAATCGTGTTGATCGATGAGAGTAACCTCCCTTTGTTACTACATATCGAGGCCGGTGAGGAAGGACTGCCCCACTCATTCCAGTGTGGAGTATCGCCGTCATTCAGCAGCTTGCGCAGCCCTTCTCGAGTTGCCACGCCAGTGTTGACCTGCAAGGGCAGAGAGGACTATCTCGTACAGAAAAGTTTCAGTGGAATCTGTGCGCGTCAGGGCAACACTGGATGAGAAGGCACGTGTACAGCAGACACGGCGGCAACGGTGGGTTCTGCTTCGCGCTGCCGCATTTTCGATTTTGTGTGTGAGCCGCCAGTTGTCGTCTGCGCTGCAGTTTTCTCCGTGCTCTGTGCAGCTCCGCTTCCTCAGTTCCTGTGGATTACTATTTAACTAATATTTGCTGTGAATGAAAAGAAAAAAATCTTATTACCCGGAGAGAGAGCGAGCGAGTCAAAATAACCGGATTAATCGACCTAAGGCGAGGGGATAATCATAATCTTCTCTTCTGGTGTGTGCTACCACCATCAACGCGATGTTTCTACCTTCGCTTCCTTGATTTGCCTTCAGTCATTCAGAGAAATTAGTCCGAGAGTGAGATACTTCAGTGAAAGCTCTTGCAGATGGTGTGTACGTAATTCCGGATTATCCAGCACACGCCAGGGAATACGGCGGCATACTCCAGTGCGGTACTCGTCGCAGCGTCGTCTGCTTCGCTTGTTTCCTCGCAGTACGGGCCATTGTTTCCGGTTTGCTGGAAGTTTCGTCGATACCATTCGTGAAAGTCACCCGACAGGAACAGATTTCAGTGAAAAGTGCGAAGGGCAAAGTGAGAAAGACGCTGGCGAAAGCTGCACACTCCCCGACTGGAGAGACTGACAGGGCAGCGTTCGAAGCGGTGCGAGCAGATCTTGGAGTACCTCTGAAAATAGTAAGTGTCCACTGACGTTCCTGTCTTTCAGCAACGCTGTTGGTGGTCGCATGTGTGAA
>JAWQFJ010000993.1:76741-94241 GCA_034096865.1 Theodoxus fluviatilis
GGCCAGCACTAACCATGGGGTTCTCACAAGCGGCTTCTCGTCCTGAGGCGGCAGAGGGGTTTGCCAATGAGTACGAGGCAGTGCAGATGCAGAAGAGCGGCACACCAAGTACATTTTACATTGTGTAGGCCTTGCGTGCTAGACTGGATAGCAGTCTTCCGCTTGGGGCACGGGGCTGTGTCGATGTAGATATAAGGCGTAGGTGTAGATGCAGGTGTAGATGTAGACGTAGATGTAGATGAACGTGTAGGTATAGATGTACGTGTAGATAACAGTGTAGGTGTAGATCAGGTGTCGCTGTAGATGAAGGTGTAGTTGTAGGCGTAGGTGTATAAGTATATGTAGGTGTAGATGTATATATAATTGTAGGTGTTGGTGTAGTTGTACGTGTAAATGTAGATGCCGAGAGCGGGACAACTGGGGCATGTGTTGGGACTGCTCGCTCCCATCCCTATAGTTGTGACTTCAGTCCTTGCTCCCCGCCAGTGGAGAGAGGTGTTCTGCCAGATGCAAACAGGATCGAGTGTCGGCCCAAGCAGCCACTGTACAGACTGTTGACGTCTGCCAGCTATTTGCCGTGCCTGACGAGAGAAACATCAGCTCACGCACTCCTTTCCTTCCAGTCCAGCATCAGTTTATGCAACGAGCTGGAGGTAAGGCCAAACATCAGCTCACTCACTCCTTTCCTTCCAGTCCAGCATCAGTTTATGCAACGAGCTGGAGGTAAGGCCAAACAACGAGCTGGAGGTAAGGCCAAACAACGAGCTGGAGGTAAGGCCAAACAACGAGCTGGAGGTAAGGCCAAACAAAAAATAGTTCTGGTTATGGTAACTCGACCGACCAATTTTTTTTCTGCCGACCTTAAACTCTTTTCAATCGTGCAACCAAAAACAAAGGAAGAAATCAATGGTATTCAACGAATTTCCTGCCTTATGGGCACTCGGGGAATCCATTATTTAAGTATACAGTATATGTAAAAGTCAGTTCTTCAGCGAAAAATACCTTGTAATTCATGTTCAATATGACTTCTTCTTTTTTTTTAATTTAAGTTCAGGCCGACCCACCGACACTATTTTTCTCTGGCCATGTTACCGTGACCGCAACAATTTTTCTTTTAGCCTAACAATTGTCCCCACACCAACAGCACCACTCGCGATGCCTAACAATTGTCCCCACACCAACAGCACTACTCGCGATGCCTAACAATTGTCCCCACACCAACAGCACTACTCGCGATGCCTAACAGTTGTCCCCACACCAACAGCACTACTCGCGATGCCTAACAATTGTCCCCACACCAACAGCACTACTCGCGATGCCTAACAATTGTCCCCACACCAACAGCACTACTCGCGATGCCTAACAGTTGTCCCCACACCAACAGCACTACTCGCGATGCCTAACATCCAGCAAGGTTTCCAGGAAGACTATTGGCACCAGACAACAGCCTGCCTGCCTGCCTGCCTGCAATTTCCATTCTGCAACGCGGGAAAAAAAAAGAGGAATCTATTGACTCTTCCCCCAATCAGTTAACAGCAGTGTGCTGCAGCCCTGTCTCCACGGAACTGTTTCATGCTTCCAGGAGATATTGATGCAGAGGACTTTTGAAACCTTGTCCCATACTTCGGAACTGACACGGGAGGGGAAAATGCGATGCAGTAAGTGGCACATGCATGACTGAAAGCACTTCCTCACTTTTCCCAGGAGATCAACAAGACAGCCTGGGTCACGTGGCTATAGACAGTCGCACTCTGTGCAGCAGAATCTCTCTCTCTCTCTCTCTCTCTCTCTCTCTCTCTCTCTCTCTCTCTCTCTCTCTCTCTCTCTCTCTGTGCGGTGTGTGTGTGTGTGTGTGTGTGTGTGTGTGTGTGTGTGTGTGTGTGTGTGTGTGTGTGTGTGTGTGTGTGTTTTCGCACGCGGTCAAACTTCTCCAACATTTTGGCTACATTATTTTCCACGATGTATCACATGTCTATGCCAATGTCCTGAGTCGACTCAGATTGCATATTTCAATATGAATAATCGATGCATTCTACATACAGTTTTGATGTTTAAACAACTTACTGTTATTTGGGTTATGATTTCTCTATATATGTGTGTCAGTAATTTTACAAATGAGCACTTTGCATGCAAACCGAGGAAAAAATAGCAGACACTGACTCGTGTGAGGATGAAGAGTGGTGGTTGAAGGCAGGGAGCGTTCCCATTGGCTGACGGGCAGAAGTATTTCACTGTAAATACTGGGAGAGAAGAACCGGTCCTAAATGGTGGTCATTTCTGGTGACTCAAAAATCCACAGAAATATATGCTCGCACACGAGTAAGTGTGCATATTATGACCCAAGCACTGTTTCTGCTGCATTCTGTGCGACGGCCTCAAGCTATCACACGGAAAACAGTCGTTCATCAGAATTACGTCATGAACACCGGGAACTGTGAAGATGGCTGTGAGGCGACACCCTACGACGGGCGCCGCGCCCATCCCACCAGCAGCATGGCCAAGTAGGGGCCGTTTTGTCCTCACCTGAAGCAATCTTCCAAAACATGGGGCGGACGCCGAGAGCACAATGGCCACGCCAATAACGGAGCGGTCACAGACGACAGATGCAATAAACTGCCAGTTGCCGACCTGGCGTGAAAGTCGCTGTGACAGCGGATCAATAGTCACCGTGCCAGTCCCAGGGCCGCAGATGGCTTCCGGGGAAATGACCAGGGGAAAGCGGACAGGAGTTGGGCAGGGCGTCATCAGAAACGGACGGAGATGAGATGAAAGGATATCGAAGCAATTACAACCGGCCCCTCCTTGTCGGGGCGCGTTTTCCGAAATGAGATGTGGCACCCGGCCAAGGTCACTCTACTGTGGTCACTGAGGGTCTCCATCTAACAGCCCTCCCCCAAACGTCCAGTGGCTGAACGTGGCCCTTGCGACGCAGAGGAACTTGACGTGCAACCCCCCTGGGTCGCGATAAGGTCCAAAGGCCATCGATCGTCTTTGAAACCCCCCTCCCCCCCAACCCCAACCCCTCCCAGCGACCCAAGGAGTCTAGGTCCTGAAGGTCGTATCCCTCAGCAGCCCCCCGGGCCAAACTCTGCTACAAGTTTGAAGCACAGATCATCTTATTACACAGAGACGTCTCAACGTGAACCCAGCCTACTACAATCTACGAAACAATGGCAAGTGCCTGTGCATAATGTCCCTGGGGCAAAGCGTGTCGTCTAAACTGAGCCGCACCGATGTCTTGTTAATGGCGTCGCAAGATCTTCCACAGAGCAAAACTAAGCTGCCATCTGCATAGCCGACACCTACAGTGATGTAACATCGCCATTAAAAAGGCGGCTGTTGCGATAGAAATGGACAAGCTGGAGAGCTCCAGGATGCAACTCCACTCGACCCACGGCGTCTGACAGGAAAGACCGCGCTACCTTTCAGTCCGGAAGCAAGGAGCGAAGCGACGCCAGTCTCGCGCAAGCTCAAGAGCAGCCGTCACCGAGTACAGCCACTCACGAGTAACGCCCATGGCGGTTAATCAGCCCCTTCTCCTGAGACACGATCGAAAATGTTCTCTTTCGCCTCTGCATCAAACAAAAATCCATGGCAAGTTTGTCTTTGACCCGCAGTTGCCCACAGGGAAATCAATATAGCATCAGATCGGATCGCATCACAGCATGAAACATGTTCCGCTAAATGACTGCAGCTTCCGGTTCCTCCGCGAGCTCGGCGAAGAGCATAGAAGGAAGCCACCTCTTCGGAATTTTTGGCGATGACAGGGTGTGGTCGTTAGAGGTGACAGACGTTTCTTCTTCCAAGGCCTGCAGCTGGCTCGATGCGAAAGAGGCATTTTGGAAAACACACACAAAGTGCTGACTGATTCCAAGCGAGAGGCAGAGAACTTGAAGCTGAGAGCCAAGCAAAGTCAGCCAGGCCGCCAGGCAGAGAGTCGGGACAGCCAGGCCGCCAGGCGGAGAGTCAGGACAGCCAGGCCGCCAGGCAGAGAGTCAGGACAGCCAGGCAGAGAGTCAGGACAGCCGGGCCGCCAGGCAGAGAGTCAGGACAGCCAGGCAGAGAGTCAGGACAGCCAAGCAGAGAGTCAGGACAGCCAGGCAGAGAGTCAGGACAGCCAGGCAGAGAGTCAGGACAGCCAGGCCGCCAGGCAGAGAGTCGGGACAGCCAGGCCGCCAGGCAGAGAGTTAGGACAGCCGGGCCGCCAGACAGAGTCAGGACAGCCAGGCAGAGAGTCAGGACAGCCGGGCCGCCAGGCAGAGAGTCAGGACAGCCAGGCACAGAGTCAGGACAGCCAGGCAGAGAGTCAGGACAGCCGGGCCGCCAGGCAGAGAGTCAGGACAGCCAGGCCGCCAGGCAGAGAGTCAGGACAGCCAGGCCGCCAGGCAGAGAGTCGGGACAGCCAGGCCGCCAGGCAGAGAGTCAGGACAGCCAGGCAGAGAGTCGGGACAGCCAGGCCGCCAGACAGAGTCAGGACAGCCAGGCAGAGAGTCAGGACAGCCAGGCCGCCAGGCAGAGAGTCAGGACAGCCAGGCAGAGAGTCAGGACAGACAGGCAGAGAGTCAGGACAGCCGGGCCGCCAGGCAGAGAGTCAGGACAGCCAGGCCGCCAGGCAGAGAGTCAGGACAGCCAGGCCGCCAGGCAGAGAGTCAGGACAGCCTGGCCGCCAGGCAGAGAGTCAGGACAGCCAGGCCGCCAGGCAGAGAGTCAGGACAGCCGGGCCGCCAGGCAGAGAGTCAGGACAGCCAGGCCGCCAGGCAGAGAGTCAGGACAGCCAGGCAGAGAGTCAGGACAGCCAGGCCGCCAGGCAGAGAGTCAGGACAGCCAGGCAGAGAGTCAGGACAGCCGGGCCGCCAGGCAGAGAGTCAGGACAGCCAGGCAGAGAGTCAGGACAGCCAGGCCGCCAGGCAGAGAGTCAGGACAGCCAGGCAGAGAGTCAGGACAGCCGGGCAGAGAGTCAGGACAGCCAGGCAGAGAGTCAGGACAGCCAGGCAGAGAGTCAGGACAGCCGGGCCGCCAGGCAGAGAGTCAGGACAGCCAGGCCGCCAGGCAGAGAGTCAGGACAGCCAGGCAGAGAGTCAGGACAGCCAGGCCGCCAGGCCGAGAGTCAGGACAGCCAGGCAGAGAGTCAGGACAGCCGGGCCGCCAGGCAGAGAGTCAGGACAGCCAGGCAGAGAGTCAGGACAGCCAGGCAGAGAGTCAGGACAGCCAGGCAGAGAGTCAGGACAGCCAGGCCGCCAGGCAGAGAGTTAGGACAGCCAGGCAGAGAGTCAGGACAGCCAGGCAGAGAGTCAGGACAGCCGGGCCGCCAGGCAGAGAGTCAGGACAGCCAGGCCGCCAGGCAGAGAGTCAGGACAGCCAGGCCGCCAGGCAGAGAGTCAGGACAGCCAGGCAGAGAGTCAGGACAGCCGGGCCGCCAGGCAGAGAGTCGGGACAGCCAGGCCGCCAGGCAGAGAGTCAGGACAGCCAGGCCGCCAGGCAGAGAGTCAGGACAGCCAGGCCGCCAGGCAGAGAGTCAGGACAGCCAGGCAGAGAGTCAGGACAGCCAGGCCGCCAGGCAGAGAGTCAGGCCGCCAGGCCGCCAGGCCGCCAGGCAGAGAGTCAGGACAGCCAGGCAGAGAGTCAGGACAGCCGGGCCGCCAGGCAGAGAGTCAGGACAGCCAGGCAGAGAGTCAGGACAGCCAGGCAGAGAGTCAGGACAGCCAGGAAGCCAGGCAGAGAGTTAGGACAGCCAGGCAGAGAGTCAGGACAGCCAGGCAGAGAGTCAGGACAGCCGGGCCGCCAGGCAGAGAGTCAGGACAGCCAGGCCGCCAGGCAGAGAGTCAGGACAGCCAGGCCGCCAGGCAGAGAGTCAGGACAGCCAGGCAGAGAGTCAGGACAGCCGGGCCGCCAGGCAGAGAGTCGGGACAGCCGGGCCGCCAGGCAGAGAGTCAGGACAGCCAGGCCGCCAGGCAGAGAGTCAGGACAGCCAGGCAGAGAGTCAGGACAGCCAGGCCGCCAGGCAGAGAGTCAGGCCGCCAGGCCGCCAGGCCGCCAGGCAGAGAGTCAGGACAGCCAGGCAGAGAGTCAGGACAGCCAGGCAGAGAGTCAGGACAGCCAGGCAGAGAGTCAGGACAGCCAGGCAGAGAGTCAGGACAGCCAGGCAGAGAGTCAGGACAGCCAGGCAGAGAGTCAGGACAGCCAGGCAGAGAGTCAGGACAGCCGGGCAGAGAGTCAGGACAGCTAGGCCGCCAGGCAGAGAGTCAGGCCGCCAGGCCGCCAGGCAGAGAGTCAGGACAGCTAGGCCGCCAGGCAGAGAGTCAGGACAGCCAGCAGACGAGAACCGCTGAGGCGTGACCTCCGGAAGGCGGCATAACTGACGTCAAGCGACCAGAGGCGACGTCAGCTGGGTGACGTGGAAGCCAACTACGTTCTGACGTACTCAGTGAACCTT
Source organism: Theodoxus fluviatilis (assembly GCA_034096865.1). Classification (NCBI taxonomy): domain Eukaryota; kingdom Metazoa; phylum Mollusca; class Gastropoda; order Cycloneritida; family Neritidae; genus Theodoxus; species Theodoxus fluviatilis. The sequence continues at coordinate 83,175 of JAWQFJ010000993.1, forward strand.
ACACCTTGGACACAGCAAGGACAATAACAAAACACTACCACCACAGCCCCCGCCAAGCACAACAACAGACCTGAAACCGACAACATAACAGACAGGCTAGGTCTCTGCGCCCTTCACAGCTTTCAGCGAAGCTATCAAACTGGAGGGCACACGTCACTAGATAAACTATAATTCCTTCTAGGCACTCCAGTGTGAAAAACATTGATATCAACTCGACAAAGCAACGAGAACAGCCGCTTTTCAACGCATATGAAAGGACTCAGTAAATTGAATAAGGGACGATGAAATCCACTGTGGACACCCGACAAGGTGGAACGAAACGGACAATGCAGTAAAAAGTCTCCCTTTCCACGCATGCTCTGGCAGGCGGCAAAGTGAGCAAAAGAGGCACTTGGGATTGAAACTTTTCTGGGCAGTTGGGCAAAGTGAAACAAGTCAAATCAATCATTCAGTAAGAAGAGCAATTTTCAGTGCAGCCACACATTCACAAAGTGACTGAAACAGGTGGTATCTGTTATAACACGATAAAAGCTTTTCCCCCATTGAATAATTCTCAGGCACTCAGCAAAGTAAATCAAGTGCAGCTGACAATACAGTAACAAGGCCTTTCTTCCACGTATTTTCGAGCATTCATCGACGTGAAGGAATCTTGAATCTTTTCCAGCCACGAAGCAAGGGGAAACAACTGCAATCGATAATGCAGTGATGAAAGCCCTACACCCACCCCACTCCCACCCCCACCCCCCTCCCACCCCCACCCCACTCCCACCCCCACCCCACTCCCACTCCCACCCCACTCCCACCCCATCCCACTCCCACCCCCACCCCACCCCCACCCCCACTCCCACCCCCACCCCACCCCCACCCCCACCCCACTCCCACCCCCACCCCACCCCCACCCCACTCCCACCCCCACCCCACTCCCACCCCCACCCCCCAGGCATGAAACCAAGTGACTGAACAGGCAGTTGAATCTTTTCTTGGCATTCGGCCAAAAGGAAGAGCAACTGCAAGTGGCAATGCCACAAAAAGGCCCCTTTGTGACACAAATAACTAGCAAGCATTTGGCAAAGCCACTGAAACGTGGGCTTAGATAAGTGACCCTCCACCACTCAATGAGACGGGTGTCACCTTACGGAAATTCGAAACTGTAAGTATGGTGATAAAATGAAGACATTTCTCCCTCCAGTGATGCGAAAAGTTTGAAAATAGGAGGAGCCATGACAGAAGTATGGGCCACTGAAGACTGGCAACTTCTGTTATGAAGATTTGAGAAAAATGGTTTTCACATTCAGACAATGTGTTGCATGCAACATTTGGTCGGCATCGTGATGGCTGTGTTGAATACTGTATAATCGGCTGACCAGCTGAACAGCAACAAATGGGGGAAAATAAGAAAAGATGGGCTGGGAGAATATCTCTGTGAATACGCAATGCATGGCAGATCTGCTAACAATTGATCATGCATGCGCGGACTGATATTTATATATTTTGACACAATTTTGACTTATATTTCAGTAGGGTAAAGTCCACTTTTAGCAACGACAAAAAAAGCCAAGAATATGACTGAACTTTGCAAAAAACGCGATGCTATTTTTTATGGATGGAGGTTCGAGATCTATCAAACTCTTAACAACTGACATACATAACCCCTCTCACTAATTTTGTCCGATATCTCAAAATGAGATTAATTGACTTCCGTGTTTTTTTGAAGTGGAGGGCAACACAATATGTCCTCTTCATCCAGGCCAGTTTTCTTTTAGGGAAAAAGAGAAATCGATAGGAAGAAAGAAAGAAAGAAAGAAAGAAAGAAAGAAAGAAAGAAAGAAAGAAAGAAAGAAAGGAAGGAAGGAAGGAAGAAAGGAAGAAAGAAAGAAACGAGAACCGTTTTCTTCCATTTCCGAGCGCCGCGTAAAATGCCTGCAAAGGCCTCTTAGAACACACGACACCCTGCTTCCCTGCAGCTTGCAGGTTTCCACTGCACTCACAGAGTCAGCCTGGAGCCAGTTGCCTCCACACTCAGGTACTGCCGTCGGCGTCGGCGCTTACCACGTGACGGCCTGTCTCCAGGGTGGCGGGAGGGAGGGGGGTGGGGGTGGGGGGGTCAGGAGGTCACGTTTGATTTCCGCGACTTGGCACCTACACATTTCCCGATCGATCAGCGAGGAATTTGCCTCCACCGTCCCATCACCCATCACCCACCACCCATCGCCCATCATCCATCACCCATCGCCCATCGCCCATCACCCATCACCCACCACCCATCACCCATCGCCCATTATCCATCACCCATCGCCCATCGCCCATCACCCACCACCCATCACCCATCACCCATAACCCTTCTTCCTGCCCCTCTCCTCCTGCAGCTCCTCCACAGCATGTGCTGCTTTCAGAGCGCCCCCCCCCCCCCCCCCCCCCCCCCCCCTGTACAGATCTCGTGCGGCCCCAACTTGGCCCAGACCCTGCACTACTCCTTCAAGACTGCGTAGACCCACCCGCATCGTCCATCACGAAGTCCAGTGGCCACTTCTGAACTGCTCCAACAGTCCTCCTCAAATCTCACTCCTACACCATACGCTCCACACAGCACCCTTACACCGTTGCTGCAGCATACGCTCCACACAGCACCCCTACACCGTTGCTGCAGAATACGCTCCACACAGCACCCTTACACCGTTGCTGCAGCATACGCCCCACACAGCACCCTTACACCGTTGCTGCAGAATACGCTCCGCACAGCACCCTTACACCGTTGCTGTAACATACGCTCCACACAGCACCCCTACTCCGTTGCTGCAGAATACGCTCCAAACAGCACCCTTACACCGTTGCTGCACCATACGCTCCACACAGCACTCCTACACCGTTGCTGCACCATACGCTCCACACAGCACCCTTACACCGTTGCTGCAGCATACGCTCCACACAGCACCCTTTCACCGTTGCTGCAGCATACGCTCCACACAGCATCCTTACACCGTTGCTGCAGCATACGCTCCACACAGCACTCCTACACCGTTGCTGCACCATACGCTCCACACAGCACCCTTACACCGTTGCTGCAGCATACGCTCCACACAGCACCCCTACACCGTTGCTGCAGCATACGCTCCACACAGCACCCTTACACCGTTGCTGCAGCATACGCTCCACACAGCATCCTTACACCGTTGCTGCAGCATACGCTCCACACAGCACTCCTACACCGTTGCTGCAGCATACGCTCCACACAGCACCCTTACACCGTTGCTGCAGCATACGCTCCACACAGCACCCTTACACCGTTGCTGCAGCATACGCTCCACACAGCACCCCTACACCGTTGCTGCAGCATACGCTCCACACAGCACTCCTACACCGTTGCTGCAGCATACGCTCCACACAGCACCCCTACACCGTTGCTGCAGCATACGCTCCACACAGCACCCCTACACCGTTGCTGCAGCATACGCTCCACACAGCACTCCTACACCGTTGCTGCAGCATACGCTCCACACAGCACCCTTACACCGTTGCTGCAGCATACGCTCCACACAGCATCCTTACACCGTTGCTGCAGCATACGCTCCACACAGCACTCCTACACCGTTGCTGCACTATACGCTCCACACAGCACCCTTACACCGTTGCTGCAGCATACGCTCCACACAGCACCCCTACACCGTTGCTGCAGCATACGCTCCACACAGCACCCTTACACCGTTGCTGCAGCATACGCTCCACACAGCACCCCTACACCGTTGCTGCAGCATACGCTCCACACAGCACCCCTACACCGTTGCTGCAGCATACGCTCCACACAGCACCCCTACACCGTTGCTGCAGCATACGCTCCACACAGCACTCCTACACCGTTGCTGCACCATACGCTCCACACAGCACCCTTACACCGTTGCTGCAGCATACGCTCCACACAGCACCCTTACACCGTTGCTGCAGCATACGCTCCACACAGCACCCTTACACCGTTGCTGCAGCATACGCTCCACACAGCACTCCTACACCGTTGCTGCACCATACGCTCCACACAGCACCCTTACACCGTTGCTGCAGCATACGCTCCACACAGCACCCCTACACCGTTGCTGCAGCATACGCTCCACACAGCACCCTTACACCGTTGCTGCAGCATACGCTCCACACAGCACCCTTACACCGTTGCTGCAGCATACGCTCCACACAGCACTCCTACACCGTTGCTGCAGCATACGCTCCACACAGCACCCTTACACCGTTGCTGCAGCATACGCTCCACACAGCACCCTTACACCGTTGCTGCAGCATACGCTCCACACAGCACCCTTACACCGTTGCTGCAGCATACGCTCCACACAGCACTCCTACACCGTTGCTGCAGCATACGCTCCACACAGCACCCTTACACCGTTGCTGCAGCATACGCTCCACACAGCACCCCTACACCGTTGCTGCAGCATACGCTCCACACAGCACCCCTACACCGTTGCTGCAGCATACGCTCCACACAGCACTCCTACACCGTTGCTGCAGCATACGCTCCACACAGCACTCCTACACCGTTGCTGCAGCATACGCTCCACACAGCACTCCTACACCATACGCTCCACACAGCACCCCTACACCGTTGCTGCAGCATACGCTCCACACAGCACCCTTACACCGTTGCTGCAGCATACGCTCCACACAGCACTCCTACACCGTTGCTGCAGCATACGCTCCACACAGCACCCTTACACCGTTGCTGCAGCATACGCTCCACACAGCACCCTACACCGTTGCTGCAGCATACGCTCCACACAGCACCCTTACACCGTTGCTGCAGCATACGCTCCACACAGCACTCCTACACCGTTGCTGCAGCATACGCTCCACACAGCACCCCTACACCGTTGCTGCAGCATACGCTCCACACAGCACCCCTACACCGTTGCTGCAGCATACGCTCCACACAGCACCCTTACACCGTTGCTGCAGCATACGCTCCACACAGCACCCTTACACCGTTGCTGCAGCATACGCTCCACACAGCACCCTTACACCGTTGCTGCAGCATACGCTCCACACAGCGCCCCTACACTCCCTACACCGTTGCTGCAGCATACGCTCCACACAGCACTCCTACACCGTTGCTGCAGCATACGCTCCCACACAGCACCCCTACACCGTTGCTGCAGCATACGCTCCACACAGCACCCCTACACCGTTGCTGCAGCATACGCTCCACACAGCACCCTACACCGTTGCTGCAGCATACGCTCCACACAGCACCCCTACACCGTTGCTGCAGCATACGCTCCACACAGCTCTCCACACAGCACCCCTACACCGTTGCTGCAGCATACGCTCCACACAGCACTCCTACACCATACGCTCCACACAGCACTCCTACACCATACGTTCCACACAGCACTCCTACACCATACGCTCCACACAGCATCTATACACCGTTGCTGCAGCATACGCTCCACACAGCACTCCTACACCGTTGCTGCACCATACGCTCCACACAGCACCCTTACACCGTTGCTGCAGCATACGCTCCACACAGCACTCCTACACCGTTGCTGCACCATACGCTCCACACAGCATCCCTACACAAATGCTGCAGCATACGCTCCACACAGCACCCCTACACCGTTGCTGCAGCATACGCTCCACACAGCACTCCTACACCGTTGCTGCAGCATACGCTCCACACAGCACCCCTACACCGTTGCTGCACCATACGCTCCACACAGCACCCCTACACCGTTGCTGCAGCATACGCTCCACACAGCACTCCTACACCGTTGCTGCAGCATACGCTCCACACAGCACCCTTACACCGTTGCTGCAGCATACGCTCCACACAGCACCCTACACCGTTGCTGCAGCATACGCTCCACACAGCACCCTTACACCGTTGCTGCAGCATACGCTCCACACAGCACTCCTACACCGTTGCTGCAGCATACGCTCCACACAGCACTCCTACACCGTTGCTGCAGCATACGCTCCACACAGCACCCTTACACCGTTGCTGCAGCATACGCTCCACACAGCACCCTTACACCGTTGCTGCAGCATACGCTCCACACAGCACTCCTACACCGTTGCTGCAGCATACGCTCCACACAGCACCCTTACACCGTTGCTGCAGCATACGCTCCACACAGCAGCCCTACACCGTTGCTGCAGCATACGCTCCACACAGCACCCTTACACCGTTGCTGCAGCATACGCTCCACACAGCACTCCTACACCGTTGCTGCAGCATACGCTCCACACAGCACTCCTACACCGTTGCTGCAGCATACGCTCCACACAGCACCCTTACACCGTTGCTGCAGCATACGCTCCACACAGCACCCTTACACCGTTGCTGCAGCATACGCTCCACACAGCACTCCTACACCGTTGCTGCAGCATACGCTCCACACAGCACTCCTACACCGTTGCTGCAGCATACGCTCCACACAGCACCCTTACACCGTTGCTGCAGCATACGCTCCACACAGCACCCCTACACCGTTGCTGCAGCATACGCTCCACACAGCACCCTTACACCGTTGCCCCCTACACCGTTGCTGCAGCATACGCTCCACACAGCACCCTTACACCGTTGCTGCAGCATACGCTCCACACAGCACCCCTACACCGTTGCTGCAGCATACGCTCCACACAGCACCCCTACACCGTTGCTGCAGCATACGCTCCACACAGCACCCCTACACCGTTGCTGCAGCATACGCTCCACACAGCACCCCTACACCGTTGCTGCAGCATACGCTCCACACAGCACTCCTACACCGTTGCTGCAGCATACGCTCCACACAGCACCCTTACACCGTTGCTGCAGCATACGCTCCACACAGCACTCCTACACCGTTGCTGCACCATACGCTCCACACAGCACCCTTACACCGTTGCTGCAGCATACGCTCCACACAGCACTCCTACACCGTTGCTGCAGCATACGCTCCACACAGCACCCCTACACCGTTGCTGCAGCATACGCTCCACACAGCACCCCTACACCGTTGCTGCACCATACGCTCCACACAGCACCCCTACACCGTTGCTGCAGCATACGCTCCACACAGCACCCTTACACCGTTGCTGCAGCATACGCTCCACACAGCACCCTACATCGTTGCTGTAACATACGCTCCACACAGCACTCCTACACCATTGCTGCAGCATACGCTCCACACAGCACCCTTACACCGTTGCTGTAACATACGCTCCACACAGCACTCCTACACCGTTGCTGCACCATACGCTCCACACAGCACTCCTACACCGTTGCTGCACCATACGCTCCACACAGCATCCCTACACCGTTGCTGCAGCATACGCTCCACACAGCACCCTTACACCGTTGCTGTAACATACGCTCCACACAGCACTCCTACACCGTTGCTGCAGCATACGCTCCACACAGCACCCCTACACCGTTGCTGCAGCATACGCTCCACACAGCATCCCTACACCGTTGCTGCACCATACGCTCCACACAGCGCCCTTACACCGTTGCTGCACCATACGCTCCACACAGCATCCATACACCGTTGCTGCAGCATACGCTTCACACAGCACCCTTACACCGTTGTTGCAGGATACGCTCCACACAGCACCCTTACACCGTTGCTGCAGCATACGCTCCACACAGCACCCTTACACCGTTGCTGCAGCATACGCTCCACACAGCACACCTACACCATACGCTCCACATAGCACCCTTACACCGTTGCTGCAGCATACGCTCCACACAGCACCCTTACACCGTTGCTGTAACATACGCTCCACACAGCACCCTTACACCGTTGTTGCAGGATACGCTCCACACAGCACCCTTACACCGTTGCTGCAGCATACGCTTCACACAGCACCCTTACACCGTTGCTGCAGCATACGCTCCACACAGCATCCCTACACCGTTGCTGCAGCATACGCTTCACACAGCACCCCTACACCGTTGCTGCAGCATACGCTCCACACAGCACCCCTACACCGTTGTTGCAGGATACGCTGCACATAGCACCCTTACACCGTTGCTGCAGAATACGCGGCGCCAGGTTGTTGTACGCCCCCCAAGAACAGCTCGCGAGTCGCTGAGTTTGAGAAGGCTTCAGTGCAGTGTCCAATCGAGGACGACGTTCTCTGCACGGCATTCAAGTGCGTTTGGGTGGCGCCCCTCCTACCTGCCTGTGCTGCTGGAAGAGTACAAATGTACACACCAGCAAGGAAGTTCAGATCCACCACACAGAAACTCCTAAGTGTTCCACAGAGACGGCCTGAATAGCTCTGGCTACCGTCATTGTCCTTCATAGGTTCAAAGTCGGAATAGAAGCCCGGAACCGCTTAGGAAGTCTAACCTCATCAACTTTAACAAAAGACAAGACACTTTTTAAAAATAGATTTTTTTAAATCATATTGCAACGAGCATGCTTGTCTGGCGAGAAGTTGTGCGTGATGATATAAACTTACACAGAATACAAACATATATGTACATACATACACGTTCCCTACTGGCAATAATTCTGCAAAGTTTATCCCGGGTCACCCACACTTCCATGCAGCATCCCTGCAGAATCCCACCACTGCCTACGAGTAAATCCTTCTGGCTTCCATCACTACTCCGTAACCCCTCCTCCCCAGAATACCACTGGCCACACGATCTCCTTTACGTGCACGTGGTCCTTTTCGTGGCCCTGTACGTGGGCCTGTCCGGGGCCCTCTCCATCTGCGCAATTCGCGCAAAGCCGTCTCCTCCCTCTGTCCACCAATCAGTATCGATCAACCATCGATCTGGGGAGACGGAGAGAGGTCTTTTTTCTCTCCTGAAACCGAGAGCCGGATTGCCTCGGCTGGGCAAGGAACGCAGACGGACCAAATCTACCACTGTGCATTGAATTACTGAGTGGGAAATGCCCGCCGTTTCGGAGGATGGAGGAGAGGAAATAGAGTGGAAATGGCTGAGAGAAATTCCATTTATTATCAATGAAACACAAGGCAGGACGGCAGGCGTTTACGTGGGAAAGCTAGAAAATCGGATGCACGCAAATACAAGTGTCGACTCAGACAGAGAGGCAGCCAGTTAACTCGGCAAATGGACAGTCCCAAGGTACAAATGGTGGACGAATAAATGGGAAATGCAATATATAAGGTAGAACAGTAATAGTTTTCGTTATTTGCTCTCAACAACGGAGCGTCTACAAAGGGTACGGGAATGCATCAGTCAGTTGCATGGGGTGGAGCTGAAAACATTATGAAACATCGAAACTGATCAGCGATGTGCGCGCGCGCGAGAGAGAGAGAGAGAGAGAGAGAGAGAGAGAGAGAGAGAGAGGGAGAGTGGGAGAGAGAGAGAGAGAGAGAGAGAGAGAGAGAGAGAGAGAGAGAGAGAGAGAGAGGGAGGGAGAGTGGGAGAGAGAGAGAGAAAGAGAGAGAGAGAGAGAGAGAGAGACAGACAGACAGAGAGACAGACAGAGAGACAGACAGAGACAGACAGACAGACAGACAGACAGACACTGAGAGAGAGAGAGAGACAGACAGACAGATAGACAGACGCTGAGAGAGACAGACACTGAGAGAGAGACAGAAACAGATAACATATATGAAGAGAGAGAGAGAGAGAGAGAGAGAGAGAGAGAGAGAGAAATCACATGTATCGATATAAGAAAAAAACCTGGCATTCACGGTGCGTTGCAAGTCGGGGTCAAAGGGCGTCATTGCTGACCAGGTTGCCAGGAGATCGATACCGACAACCAAGGGGGCTGACCTGAACGCTGGTTCCCCTGAGTAACCGCATCCTTTGTGCAGGCCTGGTCCCACTCTACTGATGAAATCAGCTTGATGGCTGCTGCATTGCGTCCTTCCCTCAAGCTGTGGGTCACGTAAATATGCATGGCCTCTAGAGCGATGGTAGCAGTGGTCATTGTGATTGTAGTGTGGATGTAGTGGTGGTGGTGATGGTTGTTATGGTGGTGGATGTGGTGAATATGGTGGTGGTGGATGTGGTGGTGGTGGTGGTGGTGGATGTGGTGGTGGATGTGGTGGATGTGGTGGTGGATGTAGTGGTGGATGTGGTGGTGGTGGTGGTGGATGTAGTGGTGGTGGTGGTGGTGGATGTAGTGGTGGTGGTGGTGGTGGATGTGGTGGTGGATGTGGTGGATGTGGTGGTGGATGTAGTGGTGGATGTGGTGGTGGTGGTGGTGGTGGATGTGGTAGTGGTGGTGGTGGTGGATGTAGTGGTGGTGGTGGTGGATGTGGTGGTGGATGTAGTGGTTGATGTGGTGGTGGTTGTTATGGTGGTGGATGTGGTGGTGGATGTATTGGTGGATGTATTGATGGATGTAGTGGTGGTGGTGGTGGTGGTGGTGGTGGTGGATGTGGTGGTGGATGTGGTGGTGGATGTGGTGGTGGATGTAGTGGTGGATGTAGTGGTGGTGGTGGTGGTGGATGTGGTGGTGGATGTAGTGGTGGATGTAGTGGTGGATGTAGTGGTGGTGGTGGTGGTGGATGTGGTGGTGGTGGTGGTGGTGGTGGATGTGGTGGTGGATGTAGTGGTGGTGGTGGTGGTGGATGTGGTGGTGGATGTGGTGGTGGATGTAGTGGTGGTGGTGGTGGTGGATGTGGTGGTGGATGTAGTGGTGGATATGGTGGTGGAGGTGGTGGATATTGTGATGGTTATGGTGGTGGATGCAGTGGAGGTGGTGGATATGGTGGTGGATGTGGTGGTGGATGTAGTGGTGGATGTAGTGGTGGTGGATATGGTGGTGGTTATGGTGGTGGATATGGTGGTGGTTATGGTGGTGGATGCAGTGGAGGTGGTGAATGTGGTGGTGGATGTGGTGGTGGATGTGGTGGTGGATGTGGTGGTGGTGGATATGGTGGTGGTGGATATGGTGATGGTGAAGATCGTGGTCGTTGTTGTGGATATGGTATTGGTTTTGGTGGTTATACAGTTGTAGTGGTTATGGTGGGTGTGAAGGTGTTGGTGGTGGATATTGTGATGGTTATGGTGGTGGATGTAGTGGAGGTGGTGGTGGATATGGTGGTGGTGAAGATGGCGTCGTTGTGGTGGATATGGTATTGGTTTTGGTA
>JAWQFJ010000993.1:104241-109241 GCA_034096865.1 Theodoxus fluviatilis
CATCACCTGTCATTTCTTTCACAATGAATCAGTCCTCCCAGCAACAGCATCTCATACAGATTGTTTGACATCCCCTGTCATTTCTTTCACAATGAATCAATCCTCCCAACAACAGCATCTCATACAGATTGTTTGACATCCCCTGTCATCTCTCTCACAATGAATCAGTCTTCCTTACAACAGCATTTTACTGGATTGTTTGACATCACCTGTCATCTCTTTCACAATGAATCAGTCTTGAACCCAACAACAGCATCTCACGCAGATTGTTTGACATCACCTGTCATCTCTTTCACAATGAATCAGTCCTCCCAACAACAGCATCTCATGCAGATTGTTTGACATCACCTGTCATCTCTTTCACAATGAATCAGTCCTCCCAACAACAGCATCTCATGCAGATTGTTTGACATCACCTGTCATCTCTTTCACAATGAATCAGTCCTCCCAACAACAGCATCTCAGGCAGATTGTTTGACATTACCTGTCACTTGTAGAACAGCTTCTGGCAAGATCCAGCACTTCACAAGAAGACTGCCTTGCCAGAAGAAATGGTGGGTGATAGGTACTGGTTGTCTGTTTGAGTGACAAGTGTGCGTAGTAATGTTCTTGCCAGTGGACAAGGCCTGTGGCAAGCAGTTCTTGCTTGTGGGTTGGGTATGCCCCCCCTCCCCCCCCCCCTCCCCCTGCCGCCCCTCGTAGCCTGATATCATTAATTCCCAAAGCAAAAAAAAGGTTGTGGTTAAGATAACGTCTGCCTAATTATATATTTAGAAGGCCAGATTGAAAATAAACGTTCTTTCACTGAAAACACTTGTTTAAACTTGAGTAGTGCATTCCATGAGTGTTTGTAGGGCAGGTTAGATGAAATAGCAGTTTGTTGTTTACCACAAATTTCTTTTTTTCTTCTTCTGTTTCTTTACATGATCAAAAGAAGAAGTTCTGGGTTGGCAGAAAAATACAGAGTGGATCAGGTTACTGCAACCACATTCTGCATGTGGCTAATAATGAAAACTAAACCATAACAAGAAGGGCAAAGCCCATACGACTCACATGCTTGACCTTGACCTTTACATGACCTTGACCTTCAGGTGACCTTCAAGGTCAAGGCCAATCAACTACACCTAGCAATGACATCATACACTAAACTAAGGAATGCTTTACACATTTTTCCTACCAAAATACATGTGGCCTTGACCCAAGGTCAAGGTCATTCAAGGTCATGCAACACAAAGCTGTTAATTCAAGACATAGGAAGCACAATGGTGCTTATTGGCACTTTATACCATGAGATATGGTCACTTTTAGTGGTTCACTACCCCATTTTGGTCACATTTCATTAGGGTCAAAGTGACCTTGACCTTGATGATATGTGACCAAATGTGTCTCATGATGAAAGTATAACATGTGCCCCACATAATTATTAAGTTTGAAACAGTTATCTTCCATAGTTCAGGGTCAAGGTCACTTCAAAATATGTATACAATCCAACTTTGAAGAGCTCCTGTGACCTTGACCTTGAAGCAAGGTCAACCAAACTGGTATAAAAAAAATAGGGCTTACTTTGCCCTATATACCATGTATAGGTGAGGTATCCAATCTCAAAAACTTCAGAGAAAATTGAGAAAATGTGAAAAATGGCTGTTTTTTAGACAACATTTATGGCTCCTGCGACCTTGACCTTGAAGCAAGGTCAAGTCACTATGTATGTTTTTTGAGGCCTTGTCATCATACACCATCATGCCAAAGTGGGTGTTGATAGACTTAATAGTCTCCGAGAAAAATCCAACGTTTAAGTTTTTTACGCCCGGACGGACGGACGACACGGGTGAGTACATAGACTCACTTTTGCTTCGCATGTGAGTCAAAAACTGAAAGAGGAACTGACAAACAGCAACTGCTGTTTCATATCTCAACAAGCCACAGCCAGAGCCACATGAATGTCACACTCAGGGTCAGATCAATAGCTCATCATCGCTGCATGGAAACACTGTGTACATGTCACACTCAGGGACAGATCAATAGCTCATCATCGCTGCATGGAAGCACTGTGTACATGTCACACTCAGGGACAGATCAATAGCTCATCATCGCTGCATTGAAGCACTGTGTACATGTCACACTCAAGGAAAAATCAACAGATCACCATCGCTGCATGGAAGCACTGTGTACATGCCACACTCAGGGACAGATCAATAGCTGATCATCTTTGCATAGAAGTACTGTATGCATGCCACATACAGGGAAAAATCAATAGCTCATCATCGCTGCATGGGTACCCCTACCCCATGCCTGACAGTGGCCACTCTAGCAGCGACTGCAAGAAACGCCTGACAGATCAATGGGACATCAAACAATCAGGACACAGCGAGAGCCAAAGTTACAACTTTAACAAGGCCCTCTACAGAATGAGAGGTAGAACCACTTTCAGCCTGCAGAGCAGTATTGAATGAGGCAAAGCCATTGATTGCCACAAGTGCCTTCACGATGGAGCAGCCCATTGTAAATACGAGCCTTCATGAGAGCTCCTGCAGGTCCCAAGTGGCAGTGAAATGAGAGCACTGCCAACAACAGCTCCCCTGCGCTTTTGCAAATACACTACATAGAGCTCCTTGAATGCAGTATTTTTTTTGTGTGAATGACCTCTGACATCTCTCCCCACCCAGCGAGGGAATTCACAAAGGCAGTGGGCACTTGGCAGTGGAGGCCTCAAGACTCGAGGCTCCGGGCAGCCCTACATGTAATGGGAGGCCCTCAAGCCACAGCGGCATGACTGCACTGGGCCCCGGAGAACCATGTCACACTGCCAGACCAGGAGGAACCAGGCCAAGGCAGAGCCCTGGGAATCTGACCTGAAGAGGTTCCTGAGACTCATGTCACACTGCCAGATCAGGAGGAACCAGGGGAAGGCAGAGCCCTGGGGAATCTGACCTGATGAGGCTGCTCTGGGGCATGGCCTAATGCCCAGGCATCTTGGCCTTGCTGACCTATGCTCCTTTATGGATGAGACAGGGATGGCTCTTTGGTAGAGGTCTACCAGGGCAGTAGCCCACAGTGCTTGTCCAATTGTGTGGTCTTACCTTGGCTCTCTTGTACAGATACTCAAAAGTTTGCGTGAACCCATCTGAAGAATGACCCAAAGGCTCCCCTTCTTCCACCTCAAACCTGTCAGGCATGCTGTCTTCACAGACGTTGATTTTCAAAGTTAAGATGACCAATGATGTGCTAAAAATGACACCAAGGGCAGAAACAAGAACTATTAATGTTTGTCTCAAAGAATTTTTTTAAACAACAAAATAGCATAGTGAACCACTAGGGGGGGGGGGGGGGGGGGGGAGGGGGGGCTGGGGGAGGGGGGCCTCATTTAGCTTTTTTTAATCACTCCACATATTAATAAAAATAATTAACAAGTTGTGCAGGAAATGCATGCAATTCTCCCCTGCACACCCCAAAATACTGGCAGCCATTTTTATATCAGGATTATGAGACAACCTTTCTTGTCAAGCTCCCTGACTCTTGTGGCATCTTTGACACACCATGTTTTTCCTATTTTTCCTTTTGGCTGCCTGCTTGAGAAAGCAACAAAAAGATTACTCTAAGCTGAAGTGTTACCTCATGCAAAACTTCACAAGAAATCATGTTTACCTGCCACAGCAGTGAGTTTCTGCATTACTATCCAGCGTTATCACTGCACTCTGTGTGGAGGAACATGACGCCCATGCCTCAGCACAGAGGGCTGACTGACTGACTGACTGACTGACTGACTGACTGACTGACTGACTGACTGACTGACTGACTGACTGACTGACTGACTGACTGAATGGAGTTACATGGCCTATCAGTCACTGTATCCCCAAGTATAAATTCCCTCTTACAAACTGTGTAGGGAGATGAGGTGGGACAGTTCTTTCCCCCAACCTGTAGAGGGATGAACTGAATGAAACTAGTTAGAGTAAATGCAAGGCAAGTGACAATGACCCTAGTTATTCACCTGTATAAATCGCATAGTGAGACAGAGTGGGTCAGTTTTTTCCCCCAACCTGTAGAGGGATGAACTGAATGAAACTAGTTAGAGTAAATGCAAGTCAAGTGACAATGACCCTAGTTATTCACCTGTATAAATCGCATAGCGAGACAGAGTGGGTCAGTTCTAACCCCCAACCCACAGGGGTACCGCACAGAGGAAGGAATGTCACATAAATGTCCAGGTGAACTTCCACCAAGTGGCTAGACATCAAGGACCTTCTATGGCTGCAGTTTTTCCCCCTCGGGTCTGTAGTCCACAGTAACTGCACTCCCTTTCAGTCCAAACTTCCTGGGGTGACATACCAGCATGCATACACATGTGCATCCAGACAGGATGACATGCAAATACTTGATGTTCATATCTGTACATATCAGTCCTCACAGGTACCCTCTGTATTCCTGCATGGGGAATACTGCAGCAGCATCCCAAGTGACTTGTGCAAAAAAAAGAAAAGCTAGGATCTGCATGGAGTCAGCCACTGCATCTCATAGTCCCTAACTCACTCAGCATGCAAGGTGAATGTTTAACTTGACCTATAGAATGAATGAACACATATTATAAACCAGCAGTCCAGTCAGTAAGTCAACTTTTTTTCTCTGACATGTGACGACTATCATCAAGAGAAACCTGCCTGCCATAAAGTTGATGGAAGTGAGTGACACACAGATTTTCTCATTTTCTCGCCAGATGTAAGCAGATGAAGATGACGGTGACGGACTATGAGTCTCCCTGCCACATCAGACTGCTGGCTGTACCCAAGGTGGAGGAGGAGCAACCCAGTGACAGCGACTCATACCCTGATGACTACAGCAACCACGACCACCGGGCCAGCAGGTGAGAGAGAGAGAGAGAGAGAGAGAGAGAGAGAGAGAGAGAGAGAGAGAGAGAGAGAGAGAGAGAGACAGAGACAGAGAGAGAGACAGAGAGAGAGAGAGAGACAGAGAGAGAGAGACAGAGAGAGACAGAGAGAGAT
>JAWQFJ010000993.1:121741-131741 GCA_034096865.1 Theodoxus fluviatilis
CAGCACACACAATACTAGAGAGCACTCTGAGAGCTGCACAGCACACACAAGGCTAGAGAGCACTGAGAGCTGCACAGCACACACAAGGCTAGAGATCACTCTGAGAGCTGCACAGCACACACAAGGCTAGAGATCACTCTGAGAGCTGCACAGCACACACAAGGCTAGAGATCACTCTGAGAGCTGCACAGCACACACAAGGCTAGAGAGCACTCTGAGAGCTGCACAGCACACACAAGGCTAGAGATCACTCTGAGAGCTGCACAGCACACACAAGGCTAGAGAGCACTCTGCACAGCACACACAAGGCTAGAGAGCACTCTGAGAGCTGCACAGCACACACAAGGCTAGAGAGCACTCTGAGAGCTGCACAGCACACACAAGGCTAGAGAGCACACTGAGAGCTGCACAGCACACACAAGGCTAGAGAGCACTCTGCACAGCACACACAAGGCTAGAGAGCACTCTGCACAGCACACACAAGGCTAGAGAGCACTCTGAGAGCTGCACAGCACACACAAGGCTAGAGAGCACTCTGAGAGCTGCACAGCACACACAAGGCTAGAGAGCACTCTGAGAGCTGCACAGCACACACAAGGCTAGAGAGCACTCTGAGAGCTGCACAGCACACACAAGGCTAGAGAGCACTCTGAGAGCTGCACAGCACACACAAGGCTAGAGATCACTCTGAGAGCTGCACAGCACACACAAGGCTAGAGAGCACTCTGCACAGCACACACAAGGCTAGAGAGCACTCTGCACAGCACACACAAGGCTAGAGAGCACTCTGAGAGCTGCACAGCACACACAAGGCTAGAGAGCACTCTGCACAGCACACACAAGGCTAGAGAGCACTCTGAGAGCTGCACAGCATACACAAGGCTAGAGAGCACTCTGCACAGCACACACAAGGCTAGAGAGCACTCTGAGAGCTGCACAGCATACACAAGGCTAGAGAGCACTCTGAGAGCTGCACAGCACACACAATACTAGAGATCACTCTGAGAGCTGCACAGCACACACAAGGCTAGAGAGCACTCTGAGAGCTGCACAGCACACACAAGGCTAGAGAGCACTCTGAGAGCTGCACAGCACACACAAGGCTAGAGAGCACTCTGAGAGCTGCACAGCACACACAAGGCTAGAGAGCACTCTGAGAGCTGCACAGCACACACAATACTAGAGATCACTCTGAGAGCTGCACAGCACACACAAGGCTAGAGAGCACTCTGAGAGCTGCACAGCACACACAAGGCTAGAGAGCACTCTGAGAGCTGCACAGCACACACAAGGCTAGAGAGCACTCTGCACAGCACACACAAGGCTAGAGAGCACTCTGAGAGCTGCACAGCATACACAAGGCTAGAGAGCACTCTGAGAGCTGCACAGCACACACAATACTAGAGAGCACTCTGAGAGCTGCACAGCACACACAAGGCTAGAGAGCACTCTGCACAGCACACACAAGGCTAGAGAGCACTCTGAGAGCTGCACAGCACACACAATACTAGAGATCACTCTGAGAGCTGCACAGCACACACAAGGCTAGAGAGCACTCTGCACAGCACACACAAGGCTAGAGAGCACTCTGAGAGCTGCACAGCACACACAATACTAGAGATCACTCTGAGAGCTGCACAGCACACACAAGGCTAGAGAGCACTCTGCACAGCACACACAAGGCTAGAGAGCACTCTGACAGCGCTAACCTCCACCAAGGACACCACAATTTAACCTCCCTGACCTGAATATTTGAGTTAATTTTAGGCTGTGCCCTCACTTGTCATATTCTAGACCGTAGAGTATCCTAAAACCATGGACATTACATTTCTATATTGGATCCATGCCTAAAACTTGCATATTATTAACATGACGAAATATGGGTTTTCATCGTTTTCTTTCACCTTATTACCCGATCAAATGGTACTTTCCTCAAGAAATGTTTGTGTAATCACACGAAGCAAAGACAAAAATCTTTGGGTCCGAGATTTCATAAAACGCTCACCGTTACAACCGGCTAATCACAGTTAAGATAACATGAGTATGCGGGGGAAAGTCATCTCTGCGGGGCATTGTCCAATCACAAGATTTGGCGGGTGAACACGTCATGTTAATAATATGCAAGTAGGTCACGCTGTACGTTTTAGGATACTCTACCGTCTAGGATATGACACTTAAATTTGTCTTAACGCTTGTTATTCCAAAACAAGATAACATGTAAGCTCCCAAATTTAAGGATTGTTCCTTGCATATCAATTTCACCAGAACCAGTTTTGAACTTTTGGGTTATTTTGCTGGATTCCGAACCGAGGGTAAAACATAACCTCTTTGACGGAGGTAAGTATTTGATAGCGCTCGTGAAGACAAGTGCCAAAACAACATTCTAAGCCGAGGCAACCCGATGCATACGGCAGAAACGGACCGCCAAGGCAGGCTGCAGGGGACGAAAACTTCCAGAGAAGTGAGAGGACTGACGGTCTTCAGGGGAATAGCCCCCCACCCCACCCCCGTCTTCAAGTGTATCGGCCCTGTCTTCCTGACACCCGGGGTGGGGGGGGGGTGGGGGGGGGGGGGGGGGGGGGGCACACTTGAGTCATAGCCTCCGGTGCCCGTCAGTCATCACAGATACCAGGCACACAGTGAGGCGGCCTGCCTCGCAGACTGAGGGTGTCAATAGGAGGAAGCCTGGCCGCCTAGCAGGCGAGGAGGGCGAGGGACATGAGGAACCCTGGCCGCCTAGCAGGCGAGGAGGGCGAGGGATTGGAGGAAGCCTGGCCGCCTAGCAGGCGAGGAGGGCGAGGGACATGAGGAACCCTGGCCGCCTAGCAGGCGAGGAGGGCGAGGGATTGGAGGAAGCCTGGCCGCCTAGCAGGCGAGGAGGGCGAGGGACATGAGGAACCCTGGCCGCCTAGCAGGCGAGGATCGCGAGGGACATGAGGAAGCCTGGCCGCCTAGCAGGCGAGGAGGGCGAGGGACAGGAGGAAGCCTGGCCGCCTAGCAGGCGAGGAGGGCGAGGGACAGGAGGAACCCTGGCCGCCTAGCAGGCGAGGAGGGCGAGGGACAGGAGGAAGCCTGGCCGCCTAGCAGGCGAGGAGGGCGAGGGACAGGAGGAACCCTGGCCGCCTAGCAGGCGAGGAGGGCGAGGGACAGGAGGAACCCTGGCCGCCTAGCAGGCGAGGAGGGCGAGGGACAGGAGGAAGCCTGGCCGCCTAGCAGGCGAGGAGGGAGAGGGACAGGAGGAATGGCCAAAGCCGTAGGTCTTGCGAATACAGGCACACGTGCCGATTCAGCTTGTGAGGAAGCTTCTCATTGGCGGATTGGCTGCATGTCCTGTCTGCTTGGGTTAGTGCCCAGGCGCTGCAAGTCTACAGAATATGGCTGATGATGAGGGTGATGATGATGATGATGATGATGATGATGATGATGATGATGATGATGATGATGATGATGATGATGATGATCTCGATTTCCCAATTGGCCATTTGCGAAACGAATCTAATAAATCCTCAGTCACAATCTGCGGAGGGTCCACAGACGTACACAAGAGTTGAGTTTCACAGTCCTTCCAGACAGACATATGCCAATATTGACGACGACGACGACGATGATGACGTCGAGTCGACGACGACGACGACGACGACGATGATGACGTCGAGTCGACGACGAGGAGAAAAGGAACAGCAGCAGTAGTTTGAAGAGGGAAAGGAAAATGTGCAAGGAGGACGACCGCATCTATGTCCTCAGAGTGCAGGCGGTGGAATTCCCCACGGTGTCGAACGTCCATCTGGAAAGGTGTGCCGGGAGAAAGGTGTGCCGGGAGAAAGATGTGCCTGGAGAGAGATGTGCCGGGAGAGAGGTGTGCCTGGAGAGAGGTGTGCCGGGAGAGAGGTGTGCGTGGAGAAAGGTGTGCCGGGAGAAAGGTGTGCCTGAAGAAAGGTGTGCCGGGAGAAAGGTGTGCCTGAAGAAAGGTGTGCCGGGAGAAAGATGTGCCTGGAGAGAGATGTGCCGGGAGAGAGGTGTGCCGGGAGAGAGGTATGCCTGGAGAGAGGTATGCCGGGAGAAAGGTGTGCCTGGAGAGAGATGTGCCTGGAGAGAGGTGTGCCTGGAGAAAGGTGTGCCTGGAGAGAGGTGTGCCGGGAGAGAGGTGTGCCTGGAGAGAGGTGTGCCTGGAGAGAGGTGTGCCTGGAGAAAGGTGTGCCTGGAGAGAGATGTGCCGGGAGAAAGGTGTGCCTGGAGAGAGGTGTGCCTGGAGAGAGATGTGCCGGGAGAAAGGTGTGCCTGAAGAAAGGTGTGCCGGGAGAAAGGTGTGCCTGAAGAAAGGTGTGCCGGGAGAAAGATGTGCCTGGAGAGAGATGTGCCGGGAGAGAGGTGTGCCGGGAGAGAGGTATGCCTGGAGAGAGGTATGCCGGGAGAAAGGTGTGCCTGGAGAGAGATGTGCCTGGAGAGAGGTGTGCCGGGAGAAAGGTGTGCCTGGAGAGAGGTGTGCCTGGAGAGAGGTGTGCCTGGAGAGAGGTGTGCCTGGAGAGAGGTGTGCCGGGAGAGAGGTGTGCCTGGAGAGAGATGTGCCGGGAGAGAGGTGTGCCGGGAGAGAGGTATGCCTGGAGAGAGGTGTGCCGGGACAAAGGTGTGCCTGGAGAGAGGTGTGCCAGGAGAAAGGTGTGCCGGGAGAAAGGTGTGCCGGGACAAAGGTGTGCCTGGAGAGAGATGTGCCTGGAGAGAGGTGTGCCGGGACAAAGGTGTGCCTGGAGAGAGATGTGCCTGGAGAGAGGTGTGCCGGGAGAGAGGTATGCCGGGAGAGAGGTGTGCCGGGAGAGAGGTGTGCCTGGAGAGAGGTGTGCCGGGAGAAAGGTGTGCCGGGAGAAAGGTGTGCCTGGAGAAAGTATGCCTGGAGAGAGGTGTGCCTGGAGAGAGGTGTGCCTGGAGAGAGGTGTGCCGGGACAAAGGTGTGCCGGGAGAGAGGTGTGCCTGGAGAGAGGTGTGCCGGGAGAGAGGTGAGCCGGGACAAAGGTGTGCCGGGAGAGAGGTGTGCCGGGAGAGAGGTGTGCCGGGAGAAAGGTGTGCCGGGACAAAGGTGTGCCGGGAGAAAGGTGTGCCGGGACAAAGGTGTGCCTGGAGAGAGGTGTGCCGGGAGAGAGGTGTGCCGGGAGAGAGGTGTGCCGGGAGAGAGGTGTGCCTGGAGAGAGGTGTGCCGGGAGAGAGGTGTGCCTGGAGAGAGGTGTGCCGGGAGAGAGGTGTGCCGGGAGAAAGGTGTGCCGGGAGAGAGGTGTGCCTGGAGAGAGGTGTGCCGGGAGAAAGTGTGCCTGGAGAGAGGTGTGCCTGGAGAGAGGTGTGCCTGGAGAAAGGTGTGCCGGGAGAGAGGTGTGCCGGGAGAGAGGTGTGCCGGGAGAAAGGTGTGCCGGGAGAAAGGTGTGCCGGGAGAGAGGTGTGCCGGGAGAAAGGTGTGCCTGGAGAGAGATGTGCCGGGAGAGAGGTGTGCCGGGAGAGAGGTGTGCCGGGAGAAAGGTGTGCCGGGAGAGAGGTGTGCCGGGAGAGAGGTGTGCCGGGAGAGAGGTGTGCCGGGAGAGAGGTGTGCCGGGAGAGAGGTGTGCCGGGAGAGAGGTGTGCTGGGAGAGAGGTGTGCCGGGAGAAAGGTGTGCCGGGAGAGAGGTATGCCGGGAGAGAGGTGGGCCGGGAGAGAGGTGTGCCTGGAGAGAGGTATGCCGGGAGAGAGGTGTGCTGGGAGAGAGGTGTGCCGGGAGAAAGGTGTGCATGGAGAGAGATGTGCCGGGAGAGAGATGTGCCGGGAGAGAGGTATGCCGGGAGAGAGATGTGCCGGGAGAGAGGTGAGCCGGGAGAGAGGTGTACCTGGAGAGAGGTGTGCCGGGAGAGAGGTGTGCCGGGAGAGAGGTGTGCCGGGAGAGAGGTGAGCCGGGACAAAGGTTTGCCGGGAGAGAGGTGTGCCTGGAGATAGGTGTGCCGGGAGAAAAAAAAATCACGGCCGAAGTTCTACGTCTCCGAAACTCGGTCCGAGGTTTTATTTGGATTCCTGCCATGGCTGCTTTCATTTCCGGCGTCTGATGGAAACACACGAGGCCGGGGCAGTTTTTACGTTTGCGTTTCGCAGATGATCGCATATTTCTAGGTAGCAGGGGGTTTCCGTCTAGTCCTGCGTGTAGGTGTTTTCCCTGGGGGAGAGAAACAGTGAGACTACATAAACATTGTCTCTTGGGTCATTTTTAAGAACAGGGGAAGCAAAGGGAAGGTGAGGGGGTGTGGGGACCATATTCAGCTTGTCATCAGTGAGTGGATCCGCCCATTATCTACCCAACGAAAGAAAGAGACCGGTAGATAAAAGTCACATGCAGCCGTCCACTTTGAATTGTACATAGCGCCTGAGCTGCTCCATACCCCTTAAACAGCTGGGACCCCCGGACTACATGACGTCAGGGGCCTGCTCTCGCAGTTCTTCCAGGGGCGACCCCCAGCAGCCAGAGAGACGTCTTGCGTGTACAGGGAGAGGGCAAGACCATCCAGCTCCAGCCATGTGATGCAGCGTAATTGTGGGCGTGAATACTAAGCTTTTGTTTTTCCTTGCAGCTGATGACAGCGTTTTTGGTTTTTACCCTTTTTTGGAAGTATGGGTGAGGTTGTGTGAAGAGAGCTTCTTTTTCACCAGACACAGATGTAATCACTTGAGGTGGTTTCTAAGTAGCCACGAGGCACCTCTCTTGACATGTACATGTATGTAAAGTGTTTATTTAAGGTTGAAGAAAAAACTTTTTAGTCCTCTCCCCCCTCTCGTTTTCCCGTCGTCTTCCTCATCGGCATCCACTTCCTTGTTCTTGTCCTTCTCGACCTTCTCCGTCTCGTTTTTATACTCCTTGCCCTCAGTTTCATTCTACACGTTTTCGTCCTCCTCCTCCTCATTCATTTCCTTGTCCCTCGCGACCTCGTCCTCGATCTTCTCGTCCTCCTCCTCGTCCTTGTTTTCTGTGCCGCTTCGTTCTCGTTCCTCTCTTCTTCCTCGTCCTCCTCGTCCTCCTCACTGTCTTCCTCGTCCTCCTCACTGTCTTCCTCGTCTTCCTCGTCCTCCTCACTGTCTTCCTCGTCTTCCTCGTCCTCCTCACTGTCTTCCTCGTCTTCCTCGTCCTCCTCACTGTCTTCCTCGTCCTCCTCACTGTCTTCCTCGTCCTCCTCACTGTCTTCCTCGTCTTCCTCGTCCTCCTCACTGTCTTCCTCGTCATCCTCACTGTCTTCCTCGTCCTCCTCGTCCTCCTCACTGTCTTCCTCGTCTTCCTCGTCTTCCTCGTCCTCCTCACTGTCTTCCTCGTCCTCCTCACCGTCTTCCTCGTTCTCCTCACTGTCTTCCTCGTCTT
The DNA here is from genome assembly GCA_034096865.1 of Theodoxus fluviatilis. Taxonomy (NCBI): domain Eukaryota; kingdom Metazoa; phylum Mollusca; class Gastropoda; order Cycloneritida; family Neritidae; genus Theodoxus; species Theodoxus fluviatilis. The sequence continues at coordinate 129,097 of JAWQFJ010000993.1, forward strand.
CCTCGTCCTCCTCGTCCTCCTCACTGTCTTCCTCGTCTTCCTCGTCCTCCTCACTGTCTTCCTCGCCTTCCTCGTCCTCCTCACTGTCTTCCTCGTCCTCCTCACTGTCTTCCTCGTCCTCCTCGTCCTCCTCACTGTCTTCCTCGTCCTCCTCGTTCTCCTCACTGTCTTCCTCGTCCTCCTCTACTTCCTCGCCTTCCTCGTCCTCCTCACTGTCTTCCTCGTCTTCCTCGTTCTCCTCACCGTCTTCCTCGTCTTCCTCGTCATCCTCACTGTCTTCCTCGTCTTCCTCGTCATCCTCACTGTCTTCCTCGTCTTCCTCGTTCTCCTCACTGTCTTCCTCGTCTTCCTCGTCATCCTCACTGTCTTCCTTGTCTTCCTCACTGTCTTCCTCGTTCTCCTCACTGTCTTCCTCGCCTTCCTCGTTCTCCTCACTGTCTTCCTCGTCTTCCTCGTCCTCCTCACTGTCTTCCTCGCCTTCCTCGTCCTCCTCACTGTCTTCCTCGTCCTCCTCACTTTCTTCCTCGTCCTCCTCGTTCTCCTCACTGTCTTCCTCGTCCTCCTCTACTTCCTCGCCTTCCTCGTCCTCCTCACTGTCTTCCTCGTCTTCCTCGTTCTCCTCACCGTCTTCCTCGTCTTCCTCGTCATCCTCACTGTCTTCCTCGTCTTCCTCGTCATCCTCGTTCTCCTCACTGTCTTCCTCGTCTTCCTCGTCATCCTCACTGTCTTCCTTGTCTTCCTCACTGTCTTCCTCGTTCTCCTCACTGTCTTCCTCGTCTTCCTCGTCATCCTCACTGTCTTCCTCGTCTTCCTCACTGTCTTCCTCGTTCTCCTCACTGTCTTCCTCGTCTTCCTCGTCATCCTCACTGTCTTCCTCGTCTTCCTCGTTCTCCTCACTGTCTTCCTCGTTCTCCTCACTGTCTTCCTCGCCTTCCTCGTTCTCCTCACTGTCTTCCTCGTTCTCCTCACGGTCTTCCTCACCTTCCTCGTCCTCCTCACTGTCTTCCTCGTCTTCCTCGTTCTCCTCACTGTCTTCCTCGTTCTCCTCACTGTCTTCCTCGTCTTCCTCGTTCTCCTCACTGTCTTCCTCGTCTTCCTCGTCCTCCTCACTGTCTTCCTCGTCCTCCTCACTGTCTTCCTCGTCTTCCTCGTTCTCCTCACTGTCTTCCTCGTCTTCCTCGTCATCCTCACTGTCTTCCTTGTCTTCCTCACTGTCTTCCTCGTTCTCCTCACTGTCTTCCTCGTCTTCCTCGTCATCCTCACTGTCTTCCTCGTCTTCCTCACTGTCTTCCTCGTTCTCCTCACTGTCTTCCTCGTCTTCCTCGTCATCCTCACTGTCTTCCTCGTCTTCCTCGTTCTCCTCACTGTCTTCCTCGTTCTCCTCACTGTCTTCCTCGCCTTCCTCGTTCTCCTCACTGTCTTCCTCGTTCTCCTCACGGTCTTCCTCACCTTCCTCGTCCTCCTCACTGTCTTCCTCGTCTTCCTCGTTCTCCTCACTGTCTTCCTCGTTCTCCTCACTGTCTTCCTCGTCTTCCTCGTCATCCTCACTGTCTTCCTTGTCTTCCTCACTGTCTTCCTCGTTCTCCTCACTGTCTTCCTCGCCTTCCTCGTTCTCCTCACTGTCTTCCTCGTCTTCCTCGTCCTCCTCACTGTCTTCCTCGCCTTCCTCGTCCTCCTCACTGTCTTCCTCGTCCTCCTCACTTTCTTCCTCGTCCTCCTCGTTCTCCTCACTGTCTTCCTCGTCCTCCTCTACTTCCTCGCCTTCCTCGTCCTCCTCACTGTCTTCCTCGTCTTCCTCGTTCTCCTCACCGTCTTCCTCGTCTTCCTCGTCATCCTCACTGTCTTCCTCGTCTTCCTCGTCATCCTCGTTCTCCTCACTGTCTTCCTCGTCTTCCTCGTCATCCTCACTGTCTTCCTTGTCTTCCTCACTGTCTTCCTCGTTCTCCTCACTGTCTTCCTCGTCTTCCTCGTCATCCTCACTGTCTTCCTCGTCATCCTCACGTCTTCCTCGTTCTCCTCCCTGTCTTCCTCGTCTTCCTCGTCATCCTCACTGTCTTCCTCGTCTTCCTCGTTCTCCTCACTGTCTTCCTCGTTCTCCTCCTGTCTCCTCGCCTTCCTCGTTCTCCTCCTGTCTTCCTCGTTCTCCTCACGGTCTTCCTCACCTTCCTCGTCCTCCTCACTGTCTTCCTCGTCTTCCTCGTTCTCCTCACTGTCTTCCTCGTCCTCCTCACTGTCTTCCTCGTCTTCCTCGTTCTCCTCACTGTCTTCCTCGTCTTCCTCGTCCTCCTCACTGTCTTCCTCGTCCTCCTCACTGTCTTCCTCGTCTTCCTCGTTCTCCTCACTGTCTTCCTCGTCTTCCTCGTCCTCCTCACTGTCTTCCTCGTCTCCATAAGCTCCTTATCCTCTTCTTCCTCGTCGTCCTTCTCATCGTCCTTCTCTCTCTCTCTCTTCGTCTTCCTCGCATCCTCCCTTCCCTCCTCCTCTTCTTTCTCCATCTGTCCTCCTTACTATCTCATATCTCAACCTGCCCTAACCGGAGCCTTTCGCTTCCCTTCACATCTTCTCCGAGTAACAAGTTTTGGCCCACGTTAATAACCAAGCTTGCTCCGTGCGCGCTCAGTCAAAGAAATAATTGGAATTTTGAA
>JAWQFJ010000993.1:136741-146741 GCA_034096865.1 Theodoxus fluviatilis
TGATAGAAGCGTGGATGTTTCCGCACAAGTCTCCTCTATCCTCGTTACCGCGTGCTTCTCCCCTTCCGGCGAGTCACCCGTGCTGGGTGGCACTCGATATTTCTTTGTCCTGCCTGCACCCTGCTGTCACGTCTCTGTTTCGTCTCCAACAACTAGAGGACTCCGTTCAGCAGAAAGGCTCGTCAGTCCCGTTTTGGATGACAAGGCCATCGGAGTTTGATTGGGCCACTCAAAGGCGAACGGGAAGAGCGTAATGGATGCAAATGGAGAAAATGAAACTCATACATTTGTCCAAATGTAAAAACTCGTTACTTCAAATGAGTCGCTAGCTATGAGGAAAACATTATCTGGGCTTAGAGGGAACTGTCTCTATCCATTTATTCATCCATCAGTCCGTGCTTTTTTCCGTCTATCCATCCATCCATCCATCCATCCATCCATCCATCAATGTATCCTTCTTTACGTCTATCCATCCGTTCACCCACCCATCCATCTCACCCTCTGTCCATACATTGACCTGTTCATCCATCCACTCATATATGCACCCTCCCATCCATCCATTGATCCATTCATTCATTTATCCATCATCTATCCATTGATCTATTCATTCATTCATTCAACAATCATTGATTCATTCAACCATCTATCCATTGATCCATTCATAGCCTACACAGGCTGCGAGACCTTACACAGCCTACACAGGCTGCGAGGCCGTAAAACTCCGTCCATTTCATTTATCGGCCTTGTCATCGCCACGGATGGTGAATCTGGTCGTGTGCGTTATCGATTCCGCTCACATTGTCTGCAGATTAAAAAGGGACATATTGATTTGGTGCGCATTTCGTTGCTCTTGTCCTCGGCGAATCTCACTTGCGTATGCAGACCCCCGATAATCGCTAGAGACCCTACCGGAATGAAGAAGGAGAGAAACTTTGTTTGCTCTCCATCTCTGATTACGTGTTTTTCCATGGGGGAAAACTGCATGTGTTCTAACGATGTTGACTTTTTTCCCATGAGGAAGAAGAGAGAAGTTGGGACCGAGGGCTCATAATGGGTGGATAGGTGATTGGTCGGGTGGATAGGTGATTGGCCGGGTGGATAGGTGATTGGCCGGGTGGATAGGTGTTTGGCCGGTATGTAGGCACTCACAGGAGATGTTGTTTTAGTGTGTGTGTGTGTGTGTGTGTGTGTGTGTGTATCAATGTGTATGTATGTGTGTGTATGTTTGTGTGTATCAATGTGCATGTGTGTGTTTGTGTGTGTATGTGTATCTGTGTGTGTGAGTGTATATTTGTGTGTATTAATGTGTATGGGTGTGTTTTTGTGTGTATGTGTATCTGTGTGTGTGTTTGTGTGTGTGTGTACGTGTGTGCGTGTGTGTTTGTGTTTATGTGTGGGTGCGTGTAAGTGTGTGTGTTCATGTGTTTGTGTTTGTGTTTTTGTGTGGGTGCGTGTAAGTGTGTGTGTGTGTATGTGTGTGTGTATCTGTGTGTGTATCTGTGTGTATATGCATCAATGTGTGTATGAGTGTGTTTTTGTATGTATGTGTATCTGTGTGTGTATCTGTGTCTGTAATTGTGCGTGTGTACATGTATATGTATGTGTGTGTGAGTTTGTGGCCATGTCTCAGTCTGCCAGCCTGCCTGCCTGCCTGCCTGCCTGCCTGCCTGTCTGTTTGACTGGCTGGCTGGCTGGCTGGCTGTCCGACCGTCCGTCCATCTCTCCGTCCGTCCGTCCCTCCGTCCCTCTCTCCTTCCATCCCTCTTTTTCCTCTTTCTCTCTTCCTTCTTCCAGTTGTCATGCACGGCGAAGTCTGAATTCCTTGCACAGTGGGTCTGCATGTACAGCAGCCATGATCTGTGCCAAATATGTCAAGGCCTACTCAGTGCCAGGGAAGTGGGTATGGGGCTAGATCGAGAGGGGGTGAGGGCGAGGTCTTCAAGTGCCAGAACCCAGGCCTAAGCGGAAAACGCATTCCAGTGATGTTTGTCGCAGTTCTTCTTTTGCTGCTCTCTCTCTCTCTCTCTCTCTCTCTCTCTCTCTCTCTCTCTCTTTTCTCTCTCTCTCTCCCAGGAGTGTAATGGAGATTGCTGTTTGGGGAAGGATGATTGGGGGAAAACGAATCAGGCCGAAGGAGGGGGACGAAAGAAATGAATGACGGGTGTCAAGCTAGCTGGAGGGGGTGGTGGGTGATGGGTGGTGGATGGAGGGTGGGCGAGGAAGAGGAGGATGATAGATAAGGCAAAGGGAAAATTAGGTAGTTAGGAGAGGAGTGGGAACTTTCTTTTTTCAAAGGGGATGGTTGGGGGCGGTGTAGGATGAGAGGGGGTAGGCAGAAGAGTAAGGATGGATAAGAGCGAGCGAGTTAGAGAGAGAGAGAGAGATAGAGATAGAGAGAGACAGAGAGGGACACAGAGAGAGACACACAGGGAGAGACTGCAGAGAGAGAGAGAGAGAGAGAGAGAGAGAGATAGAGATAGAGAGATAGAGATAAAGAGAGAGAGACAGAGAGGGACACAGAGAGAGACACACAGGGAGAGACTGCAGAGAGAGAGAGAGAGAGAGAGAGAGAGATAGAGATAGAGAGATAGAGATAAAGAGAGAGAGACAGAGAGGGACACAGAGAGAGACACACAGGGAGAGACTGCAGAGAGAGAGAGAGAGAGAGAGAGAGAGAGAGAGAGAGAGATAGAGATAGAGAGATAGAGATAAAGAGAGAGAGACAGAGAGGGACACAGAGAGAGACACACAGGGAGAGACTGCAGAGAGAGAGAGAGAGAGAGAGAGAGAGAGAGAGAAAGACAGAGACAGAGACAGAGAGACACACAGACAGACACATACTTTAACTGAAATGGTTTCTTGCCAGGCCGACATCCCATTCAAAGCTTGTGTTAATAATAAGAAAAATTGTATACTTATGTACTTTCATAATCCTTGGGAATGATACCACGAGTACCCATCCAAATGGTTCTTTGACAAGTAATTGTTCCAGGACTGCAAATGACAATATTTAACACTTCTGTCCTCTTCTCTCTCATTTCAAACGTGTAGAAAATATACACAAAAGCATTTCTGGACGTAACTGTATTGAGAGAGAGAGAGAGAGAGAGAGAGAGAGAGAGACAGATACACTCCTCCTCCTCCTCCTCCTCCTCCTCCTCCTCCTCCTCCTCCTCCTCCTCCTCCTCCTCCTCCTCCTCCTCCTCCTCCTCCTCCTCCTCCTCCTCCTCCTCCTCCTCCTTTTCCTCCTCCTCCCCCTCCTCCCCCTCCTCCTCCTCCTCCTCCTCCTCCTCCTCCTCCTCCTCCTCCTCCTCCTCCTCCTCCTCCTCCTCCTCCTCCTCCTCCTCCTCCTCCTCCTCCTCCACCTCCTCCTTCTTCCTTCTTCTTCTTCCCCTTATGCAAAATGCACATTATTCATGGTGCTGAGGAAAGTAGGGCAATGTTGCTTAACTATCATGATAGTTTACCCTTGTGTCATTTTCTTGGCCTCCATGATTCCATTTAGAACAAGAAGTAGCGCAAAACCTTCTTTGTTGCGATCTACGCGGGAAACCATTTTGATTGTTTTGATTGCCTCAACTCCTGCTATGTTCGGGCAGTGACGTATGCACGTCATTACAGGCAGTGACGTATGCACGTCATTACAGGCAGTGACGTATGCACGTCATTACAGGCAGTGATGTATGCATGTCATTACAGGCAGTGACGTATGCACGTCATTACAGGCAGTGACGTATGCATGTCATTACAGGCAGTGACGTATGCACGTCATTACAGGCAGTGACGTATGCATGTCATTACAGTCAGTGACGTATGCACGTCATTACAGGCAGTGACGTATGCATGTCATTACAGTCAGTGACGTATGCCTGTCATTACAGTCAGTGATGTATGCATGTCATTACAGGCAGTGACGTATGCATGTCATTACAGTCAGTGATGTTTGCACGTCATTACAGGCAGTGACTTATGCATGTCATTACAGTCAGTGATGTATGCACATCATTACAGGCAGTGACGTAAGCACGTCATTACAGGCAGTGACGTATGCCTGTCATTACAGGCAGTGACGTATGCATGTCATTACAGTCAGTGACGTAAGCACGTCATTACAGTAAGTTAAGAGACAAAACCTGGGTTCGTCAGAACTACTCAACTCCGAACAAGTTCGCAGGGGATCTGCATGTTTTCATAGTAATACATGGTTCGGCGATGTAGTGGGTCGTTCAGTTTAAAAAGGGCACTGGCTGTAGTCGTTCCTGGCTTGGTAACGCTGTCACCGTCATCAGCGTCTTTATCACTGACGGCTCGGTCGTCTTCAGTATCATCATCGTCGTTCCTTCGTCTGTCATCGTCCCCAGTGAGGTCGTCTTCAGTATCATCATCGTCGTTCCTTCGTCTGTCATCGTCCCCAGTGAGGTCGTCTTCAGTATCATCATCGTCGTTCCTTCGTCTGTCATCGTCCCCAGTGAGGTCGTCTTCAGTATCATCATCGTCGTTCCTTCGTCTGTCATCGTCCCCAGTGAGGATCCAATCAGCCCCTCTCCACCGAGTGCAAGTCAGAAGCGTCGCCAGCAAGACTGGACAGCCACCGTCAGGCAGCGGTGATTTTTCCCTGTACAGTGCCCGCAATATTCAATTACAGTAGTCGCCGCTTATTATAAACACATTGGGACCGAACAATAGTGTTTTTAATAAGCGGCGTTTTTATTGACCGTTTGCGTGTTGAACATGTCCATCAGTAACGATGTAAATCCGGAGCGGACAAACTGTTTTTAAAAAACGGCTGTTTTTATTAACTGCGTGTTTTATAAGCGGCGACTACTGTATTTTGTAATTTGCACCCAGAACTTGCGTAATTCCGTTGGAGATAGAGAGGGGGAAGGGAAGGATATCTTTGATGTATGGACGAGGGTGGGGGTTTGGGAGGGGGTGGGATGTAGGGATGAAGGCTGTGTTTCAGATTCCTGTAGAAGAGGTTACGACCGCTACCAGTCTAACAAGGCGTCTTTTGCAGCGTCCGCCAGTTGGAGAAGCGCTCACACATCTTCATCTGGTCGGTGGACCAAAAAGCCAGTTGAAAGTTTCCTGGTGGACAGTTGACAGTTTCCTGGTGGACAGTTGACAGTTTCCTGGTAGACAGTTGACAGTTTCCTGGTGGACAGTTGACAGTTTCCTGGTGGACAATTGACAGTTTCCTGGTGGACAGTTGACAGTTTCCTGGTGGACAATTGACAGTTTCCTGGTGGACAGTTGACAGTTTCCTGGTTGACAGTTGACAGTTTCCTGGTGGACAGTTGACAGTTTCCTGGTGGACAATTGACAGTTTCCTGGTGGACAGTTGACAGTTTCCTGGTGGACAGTTGACAGTTTCCTGGTGGACAGTTGACAGTTTCCTGGTGGACAGTTGACAGTTTCCTGGTGGACAGTTGACAGTTTCCTGGTGGACAGTTGACAGTTTCCTGGTGGACAATTGACAGTTTCCTGGTGGACAGTTGACAGTTTCCTGGTAGACAGTTGACAGTTTCCTGGTGGACAGTTGGCAGTTTCCTGGTGGACAGTTGACAGTTTCCTGGTGGACAGTTGACAGTTTCCTGGTGGACAGTTGACAGTTTCCTGGTGGACAGTTGACAGTTTCCTGGTGGACAATTGACAGTTTCCTGGTGGACAGTTGACAGTTTCCTGGTTGACAGTTGACAGTTTCCTGGTGGACAGTTGAGAGTTTCCTGGTGGACAGTTGACAGTTTCCTGGTAGACAGTTGACAGTTTCCTGGTGGACAGTTGACAGTTTCCTGGTGGACAGTTGAGTTTCCTGGGAAAGCAGCAGCCAGGGCTCTAGAGCGAAAAATGGCAAGATGTGCTGATTTAAATGACCACTGCCAGGGTAGAAGGTGGGGTTGTTGGACAATGCCAGTCAAGGTTGGATCATTAGGTTTTGCGACAGGGTCTCTCATTCGTTTTCTGCGAGCACTGGGCGCCAGGTCCCATGAGGTCACTAAGGTCCCGGGGGAGCTGCAGAGGGTGGCCGAGTCCGCGTCCCTGTGGATCTGGCAGACCAGGGAAAGGTCAGGTTGACTGACCAACTGACCAATGATCCCATGCCCCCCCCCCCCCCCCCCCCCCCCCCCCGTGTTGGCCAGACTGGCTGCTTGGGGCCGCCCTGGCTGAGCTAGACAGCTCCAAGCCAGGGGTTCCAGCAGACGAGGGGGGGGGGGGGGGGGTGTGCATCGAGCGGCTCCACCCGGACGTAGTCCCCAGCATTGGCTGTCCAGGACGTAGTCCCCAGCGCTGGCTGTCCAGGACGTAGTCCCCAGCGCTGGCTGTCCAGGACGTAGTCCTCAGCGCTGGCTGTCCAGGACGTAGTCCCCAGCGCTGGCTGTCCAGGACGTAGTCCTCAGCGCTGGCTGTCCAGGACGTAGTCCCCAGCGCTGGCTGTCCAGGACGTAGTCCTCAGCGCTGGCTGTCCAGGACGTAGTCCCCAGCGCTGGCTGTCCAGGACGTAGTCCCCAGCGCTGGCTGTCCAGGACGTAGTCCCCAGCGCTGGCTGTCCAGGACGTAGTCCCCAGCGCTGGCTGTCCAGGACGTAGTCCTCAGCGCTGGCTGTCCAGGACGTAGTCCTCAGCGCTGGCTGTCCAGGACGTAGTCCCCAGCGCTGGCTGTCCAGGACGTAGTCCTCAGCGCTGGCTGTCCAGGACGTAGTCCCCAGCGCTGGCTGTCCAGGACGTAGTCCTCAGCGCTGGCTGTCCAGGACGTAGTCCCCAGCGCTGGCTGTCCAGGACGTAGTCCCCAGCGCTGGCTGTCCAGGACGTGGTCCTCAGCGCTGGCTGTCCAGGACGTAGTGCTCAGCGCTGGCTGTCCAGGACGTAGTCCCCAGCGCTGGCTGTCCAGGACGTAGTCCCCAGCATTGGCTGTCCAGGACGTAGTCCCCAGCGCTGGCTGTCCAGGACGTAGTCCCCAGCGCTGGCTGTCCAGGACGTAGTCCCCAGCGCTGGCTGTCCAGGACGTAGTCCCCAGCGCTGGCTGTCCAGGACGTAGTCCTCAGCGCTGGCTGTCCAGGACGAGACACCAGGGACAAGTCGTGTCCATGGTTCGTTGTCACGTCGCCTGCAGGATGAGCATGAAGAATTCATGGTGCAAAAAGGACATCCCCACTGAGACAACCCGAGTGTGACCTTTTCCTGCCCATTCTGCAGTGCCAGCTTGGCTCCGCTGGACTGGGCAGCATGCGCATCAGTGTGCGAGGCGCGAGTCTCGTGTTGATGCCATTTGACACTTGGGAAATCTGTGGATGGGGTCCTGCCTTCCTCCATGACCTATTTCCTGGGGTGAAACTAACAGCTTTTGTGGTTTTTTAGACGTCGAGCAAGAGACTGAATCATCGGGATGAATTTGGGGGTTGTGTGTGTGTGTGTGTGTGTGTGTGTGTGTGTGTGTGTGTGTGTGTGTGTGTGTGTGTGTGTGTGTGCATGCGTGCGTGTGTGCGTGCGCTCTCGAGCTCCCACACGCACTTAGCATTTATGTCCGGGTGTGTGCAGACATGAATATTTTCAATTGTTTGCCTGTCTGTTTGTATATGTTATTATGCGTTTGATGTGTATGTGCGTTCAAAGAGTGGGATAAAAGAGCGATGCGTGTAAGTTTGTGCTCATGATTACAGTGCAAGCACGCACGCACGCACGCACACACACACACACACACACACACACACACACACACACAAGCACACACGCACGCACGCATGCAAGCACACTTACACGCACATACAGACGCACTCGCTCCATCAGTTACGAAATTCATGAGATGTTAATGTCCTCTTCTCTATGACCTAGCCGGTTCCAACTCGGAAATTGTTAAAGTCCATCTGAGTGTGTGCTCTCAGTGAGTAGCCTCTATTCACTGTACCACCCAAACTTCGACACCCACCTTCACCCCCTCGTCTGGTTTCAAAACTTTGCCTCACTGGGTCGTTATCTCCCACCATTCTCCGCATCTTGCTGTTTGGGTTACTTTTGCTATGCATGTTGAACAGCTCCGCGTTCTGTTCTGGATCTTCATGGTGGGAGAAATCTACATAGCCAAGTATCCTCTCCGCGCAGTCAAAGCAATCATTTTCTCCAGACAACTTGTGCTCGACTCCCCTCATGAATATTCAGTATATACCTAATGACATTTTCATTTCTTCGATGCGGGAGTTCACTTGAAATTCCACGCATGTGCCATTAGTTCACACTCTGTTGGGTTGAACATGGCTGATACTGTCTCTGGGCAACCGGAAGTGATCAATGGAAACAGTCACATGGAGGGCGGGAGATGGGAGGGGGGGGGGGGGGGGGGGGGGGGGGGGGAGGATGCCTTCTGCCTTCCGCTATCGTTCCAGCAGGCAGTCACGAGTTGTCTTCTCCTAATGGCTTTGGAGTCAGGGGAGGGAAGTCATATCAAGGTTTTCAGGTCAAGGACCATGTGTCTGTTTGTGTTCCTATCAGATGCCTGAAGGAGAGAGAAAGATGGAGATGAGGGGAGTCTGCCTTGGGAAATTACGAGCTCCTCTTGGGATGAATCTGGACTCCTTGATGAATGGGCGATTGGCGAGGACCGAAGAAGAGAAGGAAAGAAAAACGGAACGAGTGCAAAGACCCTAAGACACACAGGGACTGGGGAAGAAAGGTTTTGGTCCGTTAGTTTGTGCATTCTAAAAAAACCTCTCCCAGTCTTTCCTGTCACTCTCTGTCCCTCTTTTCTCTTTGCCAACTAGCGGACAAGATAGACAATGTAGATATTATCTACATTGTCTATCTTGTCCGCTAATTGGTGCTCGCTCTCTCTCTCTCTCTCTCTCTCTCTCTCTCTCTCTCTCTCTCTCTCTCTCTCCCTTTCCATCCCTATATTCTTTCTCTTTTCAAATCTGTTATTGAACTGACTCACAACTGGCTTAGAAATAATGATCCTAACAACGTTAAGCACCACTTTCACTCCTCACTTTCCTCTGCCACCCCTAGCCCCCTCCTTCCCCCAACCACCTCCACTCGCCCCTCCACCCCAAGGGACACACACACACACACACACACACACACACACACCCCTCCCCCCTGCCCCCTTGCCTGGCTGGCAGTCGCTGAGATTGACGACACAGCCTGCCGAGCGCGTTATGAAGCCCGACACAGCAGGCATGATGCAGTGCAGCACACGCTCCTGCCACGCCGTGGAACTGCCCTATTGATCAGCCCTGGACCGGCACAGTACCCAGGAGATTGCAAGGACCGAGGAAAGTCTTTTTGTCAGGGAAACATGAACGGTTCCAAATTGGATACCTGATCGTTACCTCAGCCAATGATATTTCCCCCCCTTTTTTAATATTCTGTTCGTTTGGCAGTTCGTTATTCGGCAAAATAACAAAAAAATTTCACCAAGGATTCTGAGGAAATAGTGTTCTAGGTCAGGGTTTCAGCCAGGGAACAACCCATGAAATGTTGGAGGTTATATGTTATTTTTTATGTTATTTAATTTGGGAATCGAAATCATGAAGAGACATGTTATTCACGAAGTTGGTAACGTCAAAGTATTGATGACGTCAAATCATCAATGGCGTCAAACTATTGAGGACGTCAAATCATTGATGACGCTGGCGGATGCGTTCGTCACTCAGAAATCACTATCAGTCTCTAAAATGAACTGAACTTAGTAGAATCAGGCCTGGCTAGCAGAACATGCTGCCTGAATTATACCGACCATGGAAGACAATGTGTGGCTTCCTTGCCGGAGGTTTGCGTTCTCAGAGGGCTCTGTAGTATTTTAAAAGCGACTTTATCTGGGAGAGTTTGATTTCATGACGGTTTGTTAGCCGCTGCATCCTTAGAAATACTCATTTCAGCAAAGTTACTGCTCCGGGCATACGAAACAGGGCGAGACAAAACAGTCGATCTTTCCAGTGTTACACATTTCGTCAGGACAAAACAAATAGCAAAAAATAAGGGGCGGGGGGGGGGGGGGGGGGGGGGGGGTA
>JAWQFJ010000994.1:0-5000 GCA_034096865.1 Theodoxus fluviatilis
CACCGGCAGGCACTTCGTCGCTTTAGCAGCCATGTTCTGGAAACGCTTCAAGTCCCTTTTGTGTCTTTGGGTTGCAGCACTGAGAAGCTGTGCAACAGTCTGGGCTGAATCAAGGCCGAAGTCAGTTTGGCATGCGACTGTGGTGTGTACGAAACTGGGGCGAAGTAACAATAAGGTTTGTTATCCAGTCCATTCCTGTGCTTCAGATATGCCGCGAGTGCATGTACCCATCAAAAATTGGGTGATCACCTGAAATATTTCAGTCGATTTTCATTGTGAGACACTCCACACAAACGATATATGGGATTAATGTGTCTGCTACCACAATGTACGTATGTAACATTCATCTTCCTCCTGTTTCTTTCTGTTCTTGTAGAAACAATTTTCCATTTGTCTTTGTTACTTTGAGGCGATTTTTTAACATGCAGCTCGTAATGTCAGCAAACCATGGCAGATCATTTGACATCGTCTCTGAGAATGTCATTTCACTGGGAGCTGAGGATGCATGCACAGCATCACGGTGTCATTAGGATGGAGATGGACAGACAGTCTGTGCTGATCAAAGGGGACAAGTCCGTGTAGTGTGTGCAGGGAGTACAGATCAAACAGACAGACAGTCTGTGCTGATCAAAGGGGACGAGTCAGTGTAGTGTGTGCAGGGAGAACAGATCATAACCCAGACAGAGCCTTGGTGCGCGCCACAGAGGAGAGAGAGGTTTTGGTCAATGAGAGTCCATCAGTGCCGTATGTGCTGACCCCATCGAGTCACCTTTGAACTGTGGCAGGACGGTCGACGAGATCCCAACTCCTGCAGCGTGGACACCAAGACGTCACGACCCACTGTCCAGTGCAGCTGAGAGGTCAAGCGGCACAGGTAAAGCCACTTGACCTTTGTGAACCACACGCAACAGCTTATTCTTGGCATGCCCAAGTGTATCTCACTTCTCTGATGTGTTCTAGGAGCTCTAGGAACTTGGAAAGTAGTCTGTGAACGCTTTCGAAAGAAACAAAGTAAGACCTATTCGAGAAATGTATTTAATAGCGCCGTGATTTAGAGTTATATTGTGTGTCCCAAAGTTCTCACCGAAAACTACCGTGTAGTCTCACATAATTATCTTCTCTGCAAACGTGGACCGTTAGTGTGGTCAGACTATAGGGCAACACGTACGGAGAAGAATACCGGATGAAGCTCTGCCTTGGGTCAAACTACGGCTCGGTATGTACCACCTCATGACACGCGCCTGTTGTGTTTGTCTCTCTCTCCAGTGGGCGCTGTAGAACTGATATATCGAGTCCCTCTGTGCTGGCACTCCCGTATCCACCAGCTCGAGTGGCGTGTGTGTAGGTGGTAACCTTGCCAGTCCACTAGAGACTTCGCCTGACTCAGGTTTACATAATGTGTGGTGACTAGACTGCGTGCAAACGGACATGACAGCCGCCACGGAGGGTTCAAGAACGCGCCTACTGGAACTGACTAGTGACGTGCTTGCGAGACATCCCTCCATCCTTTGACATGAGACACATCACAGGCAACTGTCACACCACAGTGGGTGAACTGTCATGGAGTTTTGCCATGATGCCGGTGATGGCTGTGAAACTGCGCAAATTCCACTTGCGTGATCCTTGTCATTTCAAAGTTACTAATCCACGAATGCAATAGTTCTTGACAGATATGTAAATGCTCACAGAGAATCGTTTCGAAAAAACAAATTGGATGACCAGACATGACGACGCCAATAGTCTTACAAACACCAAAGGAGGTAAACCGTCTTCTCCTCTCGCTCTCTTTTATCTGCATCAGTGACGTCACCAAACTGCAAAAGTCGCTCTTTCCCTGCACTACTTCATTCTGTAAACCCGAGTCAGTAGTATTGACTCTGGCACAGTTCGCAATGAATGCGTAATAGGCTTGACCCTTGGCATTACAGCCTTGCGCCAAAAATAGTTCGTTCTGATACTATTTTTCTCTCCACTTTTTACAGAAATCATTCAGATGTAAAAACTTGGTTCCATTTCAACACAAACATTTTATTGTATCGAATAAACGCTTGTTTGTTGTCTCAACAAGAGTAAGTTAAGAGTTTTGAGCGAAATAGTCTTAGAACTACTTTAACGGCGTATGTCAGGGAGCACATCGGCTATCCCACACGCCTCTCGTGTGACCTCCGCTTGCATAAATTGGCCAAAAACCTTCCATCACGTGATGTGAACTGTGCTAGAGATACTTTTGCCGGTAGGCGAAATCTCTAGTTTACTAGAATGGCACTACTTGGGCAGGGCCGGATCAAAGTTTTTTGAGGGGGGGTGCTTAAAATTGTTTTAGGGTCTTCTCATCGAAGTGGCGAAGCCACGAGTGCGTGCCTGCGAAGCAGGCACGCCCCTCTAGGGGGGTCCGGGGGCATGCCCCCCCGGAAAATTTTGAGAAAAATGGTGCAAATCTGTGCAATCTGGCAGTGCGGTCATTTCCAAGAGTTTTTGTTTGGTCACAGATTCTTCCTGTCTCTGCCCGGGTTTGATTTGTCTGTGCGAGTAGCAAAAGGAAGGCATCTTAATTATAGCAGCACCCCCCCCCCCCTCCCTCCCCAGCTACCTTGGCTGCCAAGTAGAGTGTGCTTATACCAAGTGGAGAGTAGTACAGCATCTGGGCCCAGCATCTTTTAGCCCCCCCCCCCCCCCCCCCTCCTTCCCAAGCTTTTTACTAACTATACTGTCTCTGCTACCAAGCAAAGTGTGCCGATATCCGATGAGGTGGGAAGTAGATCAACATATTTGAGCAACCACCCCCCCCCCCCCTCCCTCCTTCCCCCAACTCCCGGCTGCCACGGAGGTTTTTTTTTTTTTTTTTTTTTTTGGGGGGGGGGTGCTCGAGCACCCCCAGCACCCCCCCTAGATCCGGCCCTGTTGGGCTTCCTATTCTCTCCACAGACGAAGACGCGACCTTGACCTTGGAGCACCATGGGCCAGAGGCGTCGTTCTCACTGGAGTCCTGGCGCCCACAAGGCCTCGGGGCCTCGGGGGAGTGACGTCAGCAATGATGCTGGTCTTACGTCACATGGTGATGGGCTCGCCGTGTTCCCTAGATGGGCTCCCTGGGCGGTGTTGGGGGTGACGTTGCTGATTCGTCTCAATTACGTCAGGCAGCGCAGAAACTGGTGGATTCTGCACCCAGATGAAGTGTACCAGGGCATGGAAGGTGAGTGCCACAGCGCTGAAGGCAGTGCAGTGGGAATGCATGTCGTGCTGGCCTCACACACTTACACGCACAGTTACGCACACAGTTACACACACATATACGAGGTACACATATACACTGCATATGCACATGTTCAAGTGCACACTACGTACAAGGACACTACTCGTGTACGCGCATCCCACCTGCATATGCTCATAGCCACACACGCAAACGATCGCTGGCACACACAAGCATGCACAAGAACACACTCTGATTTAGTTGTTCGAATATTAGAACCATGACACCAGTAAATTATGGAATGAGAACACGGACAGCGATGCCCCTCCGCGTGTCCGCCATTGCCTACTAATTGTTCATGAAACACATGCAGTCGCCGAGGACATCCTTGCTAGGGGTCCCCAATGCAAGACCGCCTCACCCAGGGCGGGGAACTGTCTGGGAGAGGGGAGGGGGGGGGGGCATGATAGACAAGGCCTTCGCCATTCTTCGTAGCAGTCAGCATTGCTGTGTGACCTTTACGGTTACCATTCCCTATTGAGTGGTAAAGGTTGCCGCACAGTGATATCGGTCACCAGAGCCAGCTAGAGTAGCCTGTGTCGTTAAAGATCTGTGGACAAAAGACCAAACATTGGTACTTCGCTACATGGACTTTTAGAGACAAATATTTAGGGGAAAGCGCTGTTCTTAATGGAAACGTATGTACAACATGGTGATTTTAATTTTCGAAGGCCAACGTGCACGTATGCAAGTATGCTTACGTATGCGCTAATGTCAACATACAGGCCGGCAAGATGGCCCCCAATGAGCAGACAGGCAAGTAGGCAGACAGGCAGGTAGGCAGACAGGCAGATAGGCAGACAGGCAAGTAGGCAGACAGACAAGTAGGCAGACAGGCAGGTAGGTAGACAGGCAGGTAGGCACACAGGCAGGTAGGCAGACAGGCAAGTAGGCAGACAGGCAGGTAGGCAGACAGGCAGGTAGGCTGACAGGCAGGTAGGCAGACAGGCAAGTAGGCAGAGAGGCTAGTAGACAGACCAGTAGGCGTACATGCAGCCTGCTGGCGGGCAGGCAGACAGGCAGGCAGGCAAGCAGGCAGGCAGGCAAGCAGGCATGCAGGCAGGAGGGCAGCAGGCAGGCAAGCAGGATGGCAGACAAGCAGACAGACATGCAGCCTGCTGACTGGTAGGCAGATAGACAGGCAAGCAGGATGGCAGCCAGGCAGGCATGCAAGCAGGATGGTAGGCAGGCAGGCAGGCAGGAGGGCAGCAGGCAGGCAGGCAGGAGGGCAGACAAGCAGGCAGGTAGGATGGCAGACAGGCAGGCAGGCAGGATGGCAGACAGGCAGGCAGGCAGGCAAGCTTGGCTTTTACGCAAGCATGGACATTGATGCTTTCACTTGAAAAATTACATGGAGGTGGGGAGGGGGGGGGGGGGAAGAGAGGGAATAAATATACGCAACTTATATCACATCAAATATTCCTTTGGATTGTTTTCAGCCCGTACCTCAGAACTTCCCCTAGATTCTTTTTTCAATATCTCAGCATGTTCGTCCTTGTCGTGGATGCATCAAGCCTTCCTCAAAGCTGCGTAATTCACATTGTCCTCGTAGGCACGGCTGTCTGCACCGCGCACTGGGCAGTTGCCTTCTTGAAGACATTCTTTGATCAGCGTGGCACTCAATCGTCCATGCACTTGACATACACAGTGCTCTGTGGACGTGTGCAGCGTCCATTGGGAGGAAGGCTGAACCACTGCATAAGACAGGAAGCGAGGTGCTCTGTAGCGATGAGGTAGGACATGAGGCTGA
>JAWQFJ010000994.1:10000-12500 GCA_034096865.1 Theodoxus fluviatilis
GTCTGCTCCTGGTGGGTTTGTGTTGAGTCTGCTCCTGGTGGGACTGTGTTGAGACTGCTCCTGGTGGGTTTGTGTTGAGTCTGCTCCTGGTGGGTTTGTGTTGAGTCTGCTCCTGTGTTGAGTCTGCTCCTGGTGGGTGTGTGTTGAGTCTGCTCCTGGTGGGTGTGTGTTGAGTCTGCTCCTGGTGGGTTTGTGTTGAGTCTGCTCCTGGTGTGTTGAGTCTGCTCCTGGTGGGTCTGTGTTGAGTCTGCTCCTGGTGGGTGGGTGTTGAGTCTGCTCCTGGTGGGTCTGTGTTGAGTCTGCTCCTGGTGGGTCTGTGTTGAGTCTGCTCCTTGTGGGTCTGTGTTGAGTCTGCTCCTGGTGGGTCTGTGTTGAGTCTGCTCCTGGTGGGTTTGTGTTGAGTCTGCTCCTGATTGGTTTGTGTTGAGTCTGCTCCTGGTGGGTGTGTGTTCAGTCTGCTCCTGGTGGGTTTGTGTTGAGTCTGCTCCTGGTGTGTTGAGTCTGCTCCTGGTGGGTCTGTGTTGAGTCTGCTCCTGGTGGGTGGGTGTTGAGTCTGCTCCTGGTGGGTTTGTGTTGAGTCTGCTCCTGGTGTGTTGAGTCTGCTCCTGGTGGGTCTGTGTTGAGTCTGCTCCTGGTGGGTTTGTGTTGAGTCTGCTCCTGGTGGGTTTGTGTTGAGTCTGCTCCTGGTGGGTTTGTGTTGAGTCTGCTCCTGATGGATCTGTGTTGAGTCTGCTCCTGGTGGGTGTGTGTTGAGTCTGCTCCTGGTGGGTGTGTGTTGAGTCTGCTCCTGATGGGTTTGTGTTGAGTCTGCTCCTGGTGTGTCTGTGTTGAGTCTGCTCCTGATGGGTTTGTGTTGAGTCTGCTCCTGGTGTGTCTGTGTTGAGTCTGCTCCTGATGTGTTGAGTCTGCTCCTGGTGGGTCTGTGTTGAGTCTGCTCCTGGTGGGTCTGTGTTGAGTCTGCTCCTGGTGGGTTTGTGTTGAGTCTGCTCCTGGTGGGTTTGTGTTGAGTCTGCTCCTGGTGGGTCTGTGTTGAGTCTGCTCCTGGTGGGTTTGTGTTGAGTCTGCTCCTGATGGGTTTGTGTTGAGTCTGCTCTTGGTGGGTTTGTGTTGAGTGTGCTCCTGGTGGGTTTGTGTTGAGTGTGCTCCTGGTGGGTTTGTGTTGAGTCTGCTCCTGGTGGGTGTGTGTTGAGTCTGCTCATGGTGGGTGTGTGTTGAGTCTGCTCCTGGTGGGTTTGTGTTGAGTCTGCTCCTGGTGGGTTTGTGTTGAGTCTGCTCCTGGTGGGTCTGTGTTGAGTCTGCTCCTGGTGGGTCTGTGTTGAGTCTGCTCCTGGTGGGTCTGTGTTGAGTCTGCTCCTGTGTTGAGTCTGCTCCTGGTGGGTTTGTGTTGAGTCTGCTCCTGGTGTGTTGAGTCTGCTCCTGGTGGGTCTGTGTTGAGTCTGCTCCTGTCTGTGTTGAGTCTGCTCCTGATGGGTTTGTGTTGAGTCTGCTCCTGGTGGGTTTGTGTTGAGTCTGCTCCTGGTGGGTCTGTGTTGAGTCTGCTCCTGGTGGGTCTGTGTTGAGTCTGCTCCTGGTGGGTTTGTGTTGAGTCTGCTCCTGGTGGGTGTGTGTTGAGTGTGCTCCTCGTGGGTTTGTGTTGAGACTGCTCCTGGTGGGTTTGTGTTGAGTCTGCTCCTGGTGGGTCTGTGTTGAGTGTGCTCCTGGTGGGTTTGTGTTGAGTGTGCTCCTGGTGTGTGTGTGTTGAGTCTGCTCCTGGTGGGTGTGTGTTGAGTCTGCTCCTGGTGGGTTTGTGTTGAGTCTGCTCCTGATGTGTTGAGTCTGCTCCTGGTGGCTTTGTGTTGAGTCTGCTCCTGATGTGTTGAGTCTGCTCCTGGTGGGTGTGTGTTGAGTCTGCTCCTGGTGGGTCTGTGTTGAGTCTGCTCCTGGTGTGTTGAGTCTGCTCCTGGTGTGTCTGTGTTGAGTCTGCTCCTGGTGGGTCTGTGTTGAGTCTGCTCCTGGTGGGTTTGTGTTGAGTCTGCTCCTGATGGGTGTGTGTTGAGTCTGCTCCTGGTGGGTCTGTGTTGAGTCTGCTCCTGGTGGGTCTGTGTTGAGTCTGCTCCTGGTGGGTCTGTGTTGAGTCTGCTCCTGGTGGGTCTGTGTTGAGTCTGCTCCTGATGGGTTTGTGTTGAGTCTTCTCGCCGAGAGGCGCACTGACCGGTTACTGGCAATTATTTAATGATAATAATAGTTTTTTCATACGCACATACCTTCCCTTGACAGGCAAGCTCATGGCGTTTACAATCCAAAGAATCAACACTCATACAACCACTCAACACCACATTCCTACAAAAACTCACATACTACACACATAAACAAAAAACAAAAACTAAGATCCAATAGAACAAATAGAACAAACTATACAATATACACAGCACTTGCAGGCCAGGTCAAGTAAGGCGAAGCATCTCAGCGGGAAATGCGGATCGGAAGAGGTGGGTCTTTAGAGCACTTTTGAACTGGGGCA
>JAWQFJ010000994.1:20000-52500 GCA_034096865.1 Theodoxus fluviatilis
GAGAGAGAGAGAGAGAGAGAGAGAGAGAGAGAGAGAGAGAGAGAGAGAGAGAGAGAGAGAGAGAGAGAGAGAGAGAGAGAATGTTTTTCCTATCATATGCTTAAGATACCCCTGCAAATGCGTGAAAATATTGCACTCTCCTTTAACTTTTTAAAATTCTTGATGAGAATGTGTGTATTGGCATTGTCTTTGAGTATTAGTATATAAGGCGAAGAATGATTTTACTGTCACGGGTTCAAGAGCTTTTCTCATCATTTGCTTAAGTTTGTATACTCTATTATTCAAGGTCTATTTATAGACGCTGGAGATGTCAATTTATGTGCTATAAATTTCGCATTTGAAGTTAAGATACAAACACGTGACCAATAGCACACACGTTTTCACGATATTTGCATGCACAAGATTGTTTCCGTCCAAGGCTTGAGGGAGACTCGCTATGTTTGGTGTCAGCACCATTGCTCGAAATGCATTTCAGAATATTAAAGAGGCAAGTTACACCCAATGTGTCATGACGCACCGTTCGTATATCTTTTTGTCTGACTGAAGTCCAAAAGAATGAAGACAGTATTGAGTTCTACATTCTTCAATACACTGAATGGAGTGCAAGCCAGTGAGGTCAATACACTGAATGGAGTGCAAGCCAGTGAGGTCAATACACTGAATGGAGTGCAAGCCAGTGAGGTCAATACACTGAATGGAGTGCAAGCCAGTGAGGTCAATACACTGAATGGAGTGCAAGCCAGTGAGGTCAATACACTGAATGGAGTGCAAGCCAGTGAGGTCAATACACTGAATGGAGTGCAAGCCAGTGAGGTCAATACACTGAATGGAGTGCAAGCCAGTGAGGTCAATACACTGAATGGAGTGCAAGCCAGTGAGGTCAATACACTGAATGGAGTGCAAGCCAGTGAGGTCCCCACACTAGTGGTAATCGTCGTTGTCACTGTAGTCTTTCATGTTGGTGTTGCTGTTATTGGTGTTGCAGTGCTACTCTGGTTTAGTAATGGAAAAAATGGCTACTCTTGCCTCTGTAAACAGCGAAAAGATCGTGTTTGTTGTGGAGCATGGGTTGGGCTTGATCATCCAGGGTGGTGTAGTGATGGAGGGATCTGAATGATCTGACCCTCTCCCGATACCCCCGTAGTCTCTTCGGCCACTTGGGGTCGCCTCTGACTGAGCAACTGGAGCAGGCCCCTGGCTGAGCTACTGGAGCAGGCCCCTGGCTGAGCTACTGGAGCAGGTCCCTGGCTGAGCTACTGGAGCAGGCCTCTGACTGAGCTACTGGAGCAGGCCCCTGGCTGAGCTACTGGAGCAGGCTCCTGGCTGAGCTACTGGAGCAGGCCCCTGGCTGAGCTACTGGAGCAGGCCGCTGGCTGAGCTACTGGAGCAGGCCCCTAGCTGAGCTACTGGAGCAAGCAAGCGCGCGTGTGTGTACATGTGTAGTTTTACTAGTTCAAAATATATGTATCAAATGTCATTTGCACTGAAAATATCTAAGAATAGACTAACTCTAATGTTTACGTATTTGTTCGAATATTTTTCACGGTTTTTCGTGGGAAAGTCAATGGTCACGCCCTTAAGGCCGACCCTAATTACTTCTTTATGCAGCAAAGGATATCCATGTCACACCCCTGGCGCGCACTGTAATTCATGCACCTATTGGTCGCCTTCCTCCTCTGCGTCGCCAACACGGTTAAAAAACGCCGTGGTACTTGGTCCCATTGGCGGGGAACCAGGACTGGAACGCTCCACGCTCTACTTACGAGGAAGCTCCTCGTTTCTCAAGGCGTGTGAACGGAACGTGGGAGCTGTGTCACGAAACTTGGGTGCTGTGTCACGAGCCGCCTTCACAGCGGACGCGGTGCTGAGCAGAGCAGTGGAGCACGAAATGGAGGACACCTCGCTTTCTCCTGCCTTGACGCTGTCGGGACTTGGTAGTCTTTGCCACGCTGGTTGGTCAACCGTGGAGTCTCCTCATAATCTGGCTGTCGGGCTTTTGGGACCTGCTCCAGTAGCTCAGCCAGGGGCCTGCTCCAGTAGCTCAGTCAGAGGCCTGCTCCAGTAGCTCAGCCAGGGACCTGCTCCAGTAGCTCAGCCAGGGGATTGATCCAGTAGCTCAGCCAGGGGCCTGATCCAGTAGCTCAGCCAGGAGCCTGATCCAGTAGCTCAGCCAGGGGCCTGCTCCAGTAGCTCAGCCAGGGGATTGATCCAGTAGCTCAGCCAGGGGATTGATCCAGTAGCTCAGCCAGGGGCCTGATCCAGTAGCTCAGCCAGGAGCCTGATCCAGTAGCTCAGCCAGGGGCCTGCTCCAGTAGCTCAGCCAGGGGATTGATCCAGTAGCTCAGCCAGGGGATTGATCCAGTAGCTCAGCCAGGGGCCTGATCCAGTAGCTCAGCCAGGAGCCTGATCCAGTAGCTCAGCCAGGGGCCTGCTCCAGTAGCTCAGCCAGGGGCCTGCTCCAGTAGCTCAGCCAGGGGCCTGCTCCAGTAGCTCAGCCAGGGGCGGTCCCAAGCAGCAACAAAGACTACCAGGGGCGGTCCCAAGCAGCAACAAAGACTACCAGGGGGTATCGGGACAGGGTTAGATCATTCAGAGTCATCCATACGTTTAACCAGCCCTGGCCGCATCAAATACGACTTGGCCTCTGCGTGGATGTGGCGAAAATAGACGGACTAATACACGATCTAGACAAGGGGACTGGAATCCCCTCTTTCACACGCTCGCTAATAACTTGCATTAGTATTCTGGTTAGACAGTGTTTGAACTAGTTGTTCTGGTCCTCAAAGAACAGTGGGTTTAGCATACCCACTGAGGCAGAGCAAATCGCGAAAATCATACTGAATGGTCCACACGTCGTAGCCGACTGCGTTTTATAATTTGCTGCGACATGTCTTTTGTTGTGAGTCACTAATGTTCGACCAGAGTGGTTCACACGAGCAGGCATCGCACTTTGTGTGTTACGCATCATGTTTGTTCTGTTGGAGATGTCATTACCGTCCTCATTAAAAGCTTGTCTACTACAGCTCTTTCGTCGGGATAGATATGAGATTCAAGTAACGAAGTGTTCTGTTTGATCATGACGCAAATACCACATGCGGCGTATTTGGTTTGAAGCAAATGATTCTCCAGCATCCATCAATGTACAGTGTTGGAAAATCTCTGTTGACCATTTTGTAACGACACAGCGGGTCACTTTCCTACTGCGTGCAATGAAGACTGGAGTGACGACAAGACGACTGGGTGAAGAGCGCTAGTGCATATCAGTGTGGAAGGTGCTGCTCAGTGATTTTGTATCGACCAGGTGACTCAGGTAGTGCTATGATCAGTATTGCTTTAACTAGCAAAGGCAGCATGCTGCAACCTCATTGCACTTTTCACCAAGAGGTGAAGAAAGAAAGTGTGAGGAAATTGTCGTGTTGTGAAAGGACTAGTGTGACCCACAGCACTGTGCCAAGACAGTCCTGCAAGGCTCGGTGCAGGGTGCGAGAGGGAGAGGCAGGCAGAGACCTCTGAGAATAACTTTCCAGACTGGACAGACAGGAAGCGGGGCGACGCTGTGAGGGGCTTGGAGAGGGTGATTGCCAGAAACTGTAGCGCCACCACCGTCGACTGCACCACGAGACGCACAGACAAAGCACTGCGTCTTGCTGTTCAGATCAAAGGGATGAACAGGGTAGTGCAGCTGACGCATGAATGAAAGGAAGCAGATTGATTGTCAGAGTTTCAGATGTATGATGCATCTGGCTTTAAAGGTCAACTCGGCACTGTTGCATGGTGTTGCACGGTGTTACATGGTGTTGCACGGTGTTGCATGGTGTTGCACGTGTTGCATGGTGTTGCCCAGTGTCGCACGGTGTTGCTTGGTGTTGCTTGGTGTTGTATACCGTGTGTGTTTTGCAGTTGTTGAGTTTTCAGGATATCAAGAACAACAAAATCAAATTTCAATTAAGCTTGCTTCATATATTTTGCATGCAGATTACAAGGGAAACAGTGACCGGAAACCTTACAATAAATACACAATCGAATGAAACGAATGACAGAAAAGGTTAAATTTTTCTTAAATACTATTTACCTCATCAAACGCCTAGCAAAATATACGAAATGTTTTCCATCAAAGCACACAACCAATACGCACAAAAGCTTAAAACCATCAAATTACAAATTACGTAGAACATTCCATTGAAATAAATAGCGAACTAAGTCTTCGCAAAACAAAGAGCGAGATCTGTCCAAATCCTCAAAAGAGATACACCTTCCTTATCACAAACGTTGCACGGGCCAGAAATCGGGAACGGGAATAGACAGGCACCAGCAAACCAGTCGAGCTTGAACGTTAGATTGCCGTGTCAACATTTACTAATATACATCACAGTCAGGAAATTCCTATCATATGCACGACAGATAGATACAGGAGTGGAATTTATCCTTGAAAACAATGTCATGGAATCATGTCTTTCGAAGAACGAAGGGAATATGCAACAAGGTTGTATATTTATTTTCTGTCACTTGCGTGTGACGGTTTTCTGAACATTGTCCAAAACATATAACAACTTTTTTTAAGGAGAAAATATATAGAATTTTCCTTTGCAACAATGTATACTTTTAAAAAAGCATTTGGAAAGGAAAAATCACAAATTTGAATACAATTTCGAATATACATCTGAAAGACATCATTTTCGAACCATGTACACATGTTCGGTATGGGAGAGGGTAGAGTTCTGTTTTTTAATATATATTATAATTGTCCTAACATAGGATTAAAGGAAAACAATACCTACTGCTTATTTCACTCTCGATACCTACTACCTATTGTTTCAAACTGGGTTGACAAACTGTTCTCGCACCGAACTGAAAGAAGGCAGGTGATTTGACGAAGATTGCTCGAGTGATCGAGTATGAACTACAAGCCACTGTTACTTGTGTCATCGGCAAAACGGTGGTTTATCCTGAAACGTAGAGCGTGACCTACTTGCATATGAATGACATGACGTTTTCACCCTCCAAATCTTGTGATTGGACAATGCCCTGCAGAGAGGACTTTTCCCCGCCTACTCTGGCTATCTTAACTGTGATTGACCGGTTGTTACGGTGAGCGTTTAGTGAAATCTCGGACCCAAAGATTGATGTATTTGTTGCGTGTGATTACATAAACATGTTTAGAGGAAAGTACTTTATCATCGGGTAATAAGGTGAAAGAAAACGATGAAAACCCTTCTTTCGGGTGAAAACGTCATATCATTCATATGCAAGTAGGTCACGCTCTACGTTTCAGGTTAAACGACCGTCTAGCCTATAACACTAGCCTATAACACTAGCCTATAACACTAGCATATAACGCTAGCCTATAACACTAGCCTATAACACTAGCCTATATAACACTAGCCTATAACACTAGCCTATAACACTAGCCTATAACACTAGCCTATAACACTAGCCTATAACACTAGCCTATAACACTAGCATCATGGCTGCAAATCATCCCAGAAGTTTTCTTTATCGTTGAGCAGTAACTCTCTCCCAATCCAGCTTTGCATAGATTCTCGCCGACTCTTTAGTCACTAAGACCGAACTTTGCTGCGATTCTTTTCTTCAGGAAGTCTGCTGTAAGGCGGTTGGCTTTTCTTCTTTTTTGGGGGGGTGGGGGGTGGGGGTGGGGGGTGGGGGTGGGGGTGGGGATGGGGGTTGGGGGGTTGGGGGAGGGGGCGAGTTTAGATAGCCTCACCAGATTTTAACTGTTCCAATTTGGTATATTTTATTACTTTATCAAGTTGATTACATAACACCAGATTCAGCCACTGATATAACAGTCTTCTTTGATTTATAACTGTAGTTATTGACTGGTTCATAATATGCATTATACGACTTCCGGTCGGAAATTGCAACAGTACGTAAAGTGAAGCTGGGTTTAGTACTGACTATTTCAATTCAAATGAGCCTAGCTTTCTATTGACACCCGAGATGCATGCAGCATACTTTCAAAGTCTGCACATCACTTGCCACCACCTGTACTTGAATCTAAACACACGAGTACTTCAAAAGATAACTAAAATATTGGAAGATCATTAGGTGAGCAAAATAATGTATTGCACTACAACCCACGGACACAATACTCAATCAATATTATATTGCACGCATGAATGGTACTAATCTAAAAACGAAATCCACACACCTGTGACAAACGATACAGAATTAAGGCAAAAATACGTTTATCAAAACACATCAAACTAATATACACACATCATGCTTTGTTGCAAATTGTGTAGCGAAGGGTAAGAACGTTTAGGACAACATCTACCACCCCCATCTCCTTCAGAGATATTCTCGAGGAAACTTCAGTCAAATACACGGTGTGCACCATAGCCCGACACCCCGAATGCAGGAGCAAATTCTGAACATACGTGGGCGATACAGCGGTCTGTAAGGACACACCTATCGTGTTCAGTCATTAGTACAGACCTTTAATCCTTTCCTGTAAATTCAACACGGCAGCTGTGCAAATGGGAGAGTCCTTTTAACCCTGAAAGAAAAGCTAGATCAAAAGTGAAACACTTTCGATTACACCAGACTGGGTTTCTTTGTGTGTGTAACTTCGTAACTTCCACAGTAACTTTACGTGTTAGACTGATACTATAATCGAGTTACAGTTGAGTGTGTTACAAATTATATACATTTACAAAGAGCTTGGAGTTCACCTGTATACATTTTCATCACAATGCAATATCTTGGCTACAATTGCTACGTTAGGAATTGTCGATGTTATATAAATTGAGTGGGGTACAAACCAGTTATCTCAATGGGGTACTGCAATCAAATTAGTACAAGTTATGTGCTGAAAATACACAGTTTTCAAAGGGTCGCATTATTCAAATAAATGCGTAAAAATACATAAGTATACATTGTTACAGTGTCATCGACTGCTTAAGTTTGACATGGAACTTTTGTTTTTCTTTTATTTACTTCATAGCAAGTGCTGGTGAATATATTACATAACAATAACGTCAATGATATTCACCAGATGAGGTAAGATCGTGCATATAACAGACACATTATACTAACAACAATTACTCTTGATTTTTACAAGTATATATAAATGTGCAGCGTGTGTAGGAAGGCACGTAGACAGCTCTAGCATTACCTACAGTGCACGGCTGTGGCTATAGTGCATCTCCAAGACCATGGTGCCTCCATGCCCTCACTTTAGGACACGACGCAGCTGTCCTCTTTCTGCTGACCACTGGGCTGCCCTCCCTTCTCCTCCTCCGTGCCGGCGTAGCTGACTGGTCGAGCCTTGGCCTTGGCCTTGCGCCATCCAGGCTTGGGCGCCCCTTCCAGGGTCCCCGTGCCTTGGGCAGCTGCTTCGTCACTTCCTTTGGTGACGTCACTCTCCTCCTCCGCTGACGTAATCGTGACGCCACTCGCCTTACCCGCCGGCGGGTAGGATGCCGTCATGGACGTGACTTGGGCGAGGGGATCCGTGAACTTGACGTTGGGCGAAGGCCCCGGGGTATCGCCGTCTGTGACGTCGGGGTCCACTCTCTCCTGCTTTTTGCCTGGAGCCACGGGGTGCGTGGTTCTCTGTGGGGAACCCGTCATGTAGGGCGACGCAGCGAAGGGCTGGATGTCGAAGGCTTTGGGGTCCGACGTGGCAGCGCGCTCCTCGTCAGACGTGTACAGGGGGTTGAGGCAGGCCGTGAATGGGTGGGCTGGGTTGGCGTCGCCGTCAGTGGCAAGCTGGTCATCTTCCTCCTCGTCCTCCTCTTCAATGACGTCTCTCTTTTCACCCACCTCTGCCGTCTCTTCCTCCATTTCCGTCTCCACTTCTTTTCCTGCTTCTGTATCGCTCTTTTCCCCTTCGTCGTCTGCATCTTCCTCTTCTTCGTCGCTGTTGTCGAAAGCTTCGACCAGCTCTGGCTCCGACTCCGATTCTATTTTGTGGAGATTTGGCCGCTGTCGCTTCCATCCCACGGCGCCCTGGCCCTGTAGCAGCGTGATGTCATCGATGCTGGTCCTGGAAGGCGTCTTCTCCACGCCGACCTCCAGGAGCGCCAGTGCTTCCGCTTCCGACGGAAGTGGCTGCGATAGCGCATGCTCAGTGTAGTCGGCGTCGTCGACGTCAGAGGCACCCTCGATGTGGCGTTGTTCTGGGTCGAAATCTGCACGAACAACAATGCGGGTTTAGACAGTGTTCAGGGCACCGTGGATTGTTTGGTTGTGTGTATGGCTCTCTCTCTCTCTCTCTCTCTCTCTCTCTCTCTCTCTCTCTCTCTCTCTCTCTCTCTCTCTCTCTCTCTCTCTCTGTCTCTCTCCTCTCTCTCTCTCTCTCCTCTCTCTCTCTCTCTCTCTCTCTCTCTCTCTCTCTGTCTCTCTGTGCGTGCGTGCGTGCGTGTGTGTGTGTGTAATTAGCAAGAGAACTCTCAACACATTGTTTTGGTGCAGAAAAACAGAAGAACTGGTGAGAGTTCAGAAGATAAAAGAGTCCTTTTGCAAAGAAAGGTGTATGTTTTTTCCAAATAGAATCGGTTACTTCGTGATGTAGGTGAAGAAAAATCACACGAGACAATCAAAATGTGAAATGAAAATAAGAATTTACAAGAAGATAAAAATATTTAAAATGTTGTGGTGAAATAAAAATATTCAAGGGGAAAATCAAACTGTAAAATGGTAGCAATGAACACAAAAAGACACCACACCACACAGAAATGACATCATAATGTTTTAAAAGAAAAAAACCATGGGAAAAAGCAAAGCAAAGTCATTACAAAGGACAGAGGTGGAGTGAACTGACAAGAATGCAAACGCACTCGTCAGCCATGCAAGCCTCAGGGCGTAGGAAGTCTTGACATGAAGTAAACGTCTCAACTATGTCTGCAAAGTGGGAGGATCATCGGGGAAATGAATGGAGGTTTGCATTGGCGGTGGTGGGGTTGTGGGTTGGTGGGTTGGGGGCTGGACTGGCGGTGGTGGGGTTGTGGGTTGGATTGGTGGTGGTGGGGTTATGGGTTGGTGGGTTGATGGGTTGGGGGGTTGGATTGGTGGTGGTGGGTGGTGGGTTGATTGGTTGGGGAGTTGGATTGGTGGTGGTGGGTTGTGGGTTGCGGGGTTGGGGGTTGGATTGGCGGTGGTGGGGCTGTGGGTTGGATTGGTGGTGGTGGGTTTGTGGGTTGATGGGTTGGGGGCTGGACTGGCGGTGGTGGGGTTGTGGGTTGGATTGGTGGTGGTGGGGTTATGGGTTGGTGGGTTGATGGGTTGGGGGGTTGGATTGGTGGTGGTGGGTGGTGGGTTGATTGGTTGGGGAGTTGGATTGGTGGTGGTGGGTTGTGGGTTGCGGGGTTGGGGGTTGGATTGGCGGTGGTGGGGCTGTGGGTTGGATTGGTGGTGGTGGGTTTGTGGGTTGATGGGTTGGGGGCTGGACTGGCGGTGGTGGGGTTGTGGGTTGGATTGGTGGTGGTGGGGTTATGGGTTGGTGGGTTGATGGGTTGGGGGGTTGGATTGGTGGTGGTGGGTGGTGGGTTGATTGGTTGGGGAGTTGGATTGGTGGTGGTGGGTTGTGGGTTGCGGGGTTAGGGGTTGGATTGGCGGTGGTGGGGCTGTGGGTTGGATTGGTGGTGGTGGGTTGTGGGTTGATGGATTGAGGGGTTGGATTGGTGGTGGTGGGGTTGGGGGTTGGTGGGTTGATGGGTTGGGGGGTTGGATTGGTGGTGGTGGGTTGTGGGTTGATGGGTTAGGGAGTTGGATTGGTGGTGGTGGGTTGTGGGTTGGGGGGTTAGGGAGTTGGATTGGTGGTGGTGCGTTGTGGGTTGATGGGTTAGGGAGTTGGATTGGTGGTGGTGGGTTGGTGGGTTGGGGGGTTGGATTGGCGGTGGTGGGGTTGTGAGTTGGATTGGTGGTGGTGGGTTGTGGGTTGGGGGGTTGGATTGGTTGGTGGTGGGGTTGAGGGTTGGATTGCTAGATCGGAGGTTGGATTGGTGGGCTGGGGTTTGCATTGGTGGTGGAGGTTCGGATTGGTGGTGGGGGTTGGACAATGGGGACAGAGGGCTGGATTGACGGGATGAGGGTAGGGCAACAGTTGTGAGGAGTTAGAATGAAATGAGTGTGTTTGTGGATTGTTTGGGGAGGGGGGGGGGGGGGCGGGAAGGGGGGGGGGGGGGAGGGGCTGATTTGGTGAGGGTGGAGTTGAGGTTAAGGAACATGCATTGAGGTCACTAATTCATTGTGTTTCAGTGGTTTGGAGAGGTCAAAGCTTCTGAAAATATGTCCCTGGTTTTACCCCCGTGTGTTGGAGGTAAGATGGACCCCCGTGTTGGAGGTAAGGGTAGACCTCCATGTTGGAGGTAAAGATGGACCCCTGTGTTGGAGGTAAGGGTAGACCCCCGTGTTGGAGGTAAGGATGGACCCCCGTGTTGGAGGTAAGGATGGACCCCGTGTTGGAGGTAAGGTAGACCCCCGTGTTGGAGGTTATGATAGACCTCCATGTTGGAGGTAAGGATGGACCCCCGTGTTGGAGGTAAGGGTAGACCTCCATGTTGGAGGTAAGGACAGACCCTCGTGCTGGAGGTAAGGATAGACCCCCGTGTTGGAGGTAAGGTAGACCCCCGTGTTGGAGGTAATGATGGACCCCCGTGTTGGAGGTAATGATAGACCCCCGTGTTGGAGGTAAGGATAGACCCCCGTGTTGGAGGTAAGGATGGACCCCCGTGTTGGAAGTAAGGGTAAACCCCCGTGTTGGAGATAAGGGTAGACCCCCGTGTTGGAGGTAAGGATAGACCCTCGTGTTGGAGGTAAGGATGGACCCCCGTGTTGGAGGTAAGGATGGACCCCCGTGTTGGAGGTAAGGTAGACCCCCGTGTTGGAGGAAAGGATAGACCCCCGTGTTGGAGGTAAGGATGGACCCCCGTGTTGGAGGTAAGGATGGACCCCGAGGTTGGAGGTAAGGATGGACCCCCGTGTTGGAGGTAAGGATAGACCCCCGTGTTGGAGGTAAGGATGGACCCCCGTGTTGGAGGTAAGGATGGACCCCGTGTTGGAGGTAAGGTAGACCCCCGTGTTGGAGGTTATGATAGACCTCCATGTTGGAGGTAAGGATGGACCCCCGTGTTGGAGGTAAGGGTAGACCTCCATGTTGGAGGTAAGGACAGACCCTCGTGCTGGAGGTAAGGATAGACCCCCGTGTTGGAGGTAAGGTAGACCCCCGTGTTGGAGGTAATGATGGACCCCCGTGTTGGAGGTAATGATAGACCCCCGTGTTGGAGGTAAGGATAGACCCCCGTGTTGGAGGTAAGGATGGACCCCCGTGTTGGAAGTAAGGGTAAACCCCCGTGTTGGAGATAAGGGTAGACCCCCGTGTTGGAGGTAAGGATAGACCCTCGTGTTGGAGGTAAGGATGGACCCCCGTGTTGGAGGTAAGGATGGACCCCCGTGTTGGAGGTAAGGTAGACCCCCGTGTTGGAGGAAAGGATAGACCCCCGTGTTGGAGGTAAGGATGGACCCCCGTGTTGGAGGTAAGGATGGACCCCCGTGTTGGAGGTAAGGATAGCCCCACCGCCTCTCCCTACACAATTCGTAAAGGCGAATAACTAGGGAAGTAGGGCTTGCTCCCACTCTCACCAGCTTCCGTGGTTTTGTCGTCAGCAGACTCACATAGCTGTCAGGCTGCGAAGCCTAAACCAATCAATCAATCGATCGATCGATTAACCAAATCAATCAATCAAAAATCAGTTCTCTGGCTTCAACGTTGAGGGTCGTCATGGAGACAGCACTCCACTCCATCAACACCTGGATACAAGGAAAGCCGTCTGCAGGATAAGACCTTTGTCGACACCAGGCCATGCAGGGGACGTGGAGGACGGGGCGTTGGGAGTCAGCAGCCGGTTGGCTTTGCACACCACCTGCAGCCCCGCCTGCCTCACCAATGCCAAATGCATTTACGGATGAAAAAAAAAGTCAGTGTTGGCTAGAATGTCCCAACATGGGAAAGTGAAAAAAAGGTTACTATGACAAACTGTTTGGTTGTCTGTGCAGAAACTGGGCAGTGCTCACTACAGACATCTGCGTTTTCATAGCACACGACAATTATTCCACTCACCTAGTAAGTACTTGCCTGTAGATGAATCTACACAAACATGCACCCACACTCACATGCACACCCCCCCCACACACACACACACAGACACACACATGCACGCACATACACACACTCACATACACACACACACACACACGCACATTCACACACTCACATGCACACACACACACATGCACACACACACACACACATGCGTGCAACACACACACGGCGCACACACACACACAATGTAGACACAGGTATTATCGTTTTAGTGGGAGCTTGCACTTTGTGCTACTTGACTTGCCATGTGATAGAAAACGTCACTAATGAAATTAGTAATCTCAAGGACCATCAACAGCATACTAGATTACTACAACTGATGAGATGTTTACTGACTCAGAGTTAAACAGACGGAATATATATGCTATGTGACAGAATGTGCATGTAATCCAAGCGCAGTTATCTGCCCCTGGTTGAAAAGGGAGCAGTGGCTGGCTTCTAATCTCGTATTCTTTCCTGAAATTTCACCCCTCTCTCTCACCATCTCTGTCTCTCTCTTTGTCTCGTTTGCTCTCACTCTCTATCTCTCTCTCTCTCACTGCCTCTGTCTCATTCGCTCTCACTCTCCGTCTCTCTCACTGTCTCTCTGTGTCTCTCTCTGTCCTGTTCTCTGAGCAGATTTCACACATAATAATGAAGGCAGTGGTGACATAAAATAGCAGTTTTATTTCATCCTATCGTCACAGTGCAAGGGCCCAAGACACTGCTGGTTGCCCCCTGTAAATGGTGCATGCAGCAAGGAAGCATGGAGTGCCATGCAGCAAGGAAGCATGGAGTGCCATGCAGCAAGGAAGCATGGAGTGCCATGCAGCAAGGAAGCATGGAGTGCCATGCAGCAAGGAAGCATGGAGTGCCATGCAGCAAGGAAGCCATTGTCTCAAGCTGGCACAGCTCAGTCTGCAGGAAACATGGAGTGCCATGCAGCAAGGAAGCATGGAGTGCCATGCAGCAAGGAAGCCATTGTCTCAAGCTGGCACAGCTCAGTCTGCAGGAAACATGGAGTGCCATGCAGCAAGGAAGCATGGAGTGCCATGCAGCAAGGAAGCATGGAGTGCCATGCAGCAAGGAAGCATGGAGTGCCATGCAGCAAGGAAGCATGGAGTGCCATGCAGCAAGGAAGCATGGAGTGCCATGCAGCAAGGAAGCATGGAGTGCCATGCAGCAAGGAAGCCATTGTCTCAAGCTGGCACAGCTCAGTCTGCAGGAAACATGGAGTGCCATGCAGCAAGGAAGCATGGAGTGCCATGCAGCAAGGAAGCCATTGTCTCAAGCTGGCACAGCTCAGTCTGCAGGAAACATGGAGTGCCATGCAGCAAGGAAGCCATTGTCTCAAGCTGGCACAGCTCAGTCTGCAGGAAGCACGGAGTGCCATGCAGCAAGGAAGCCATTGTCTCAAGCTGGCACAGCTCAGTCTGCAGGAAACATGGAGTGCCATGCAGCAAGGAAGCCATTGTCTCAAGCTGGCACAGCTCAGTCTGCAGGAAGCATGGAGTGCCATGCAGCAAGGAAGCCATTGTCTCAAGCTGGCACAGCTCAGTCTGCAGGAAACATGGAGTGCCATGCAGCAAGGAAAACTCGGACTACAGAATTCAGTATGCACAGGAACCGTTTTCCTCTGTTCCTGTCAAGTACTGCACCTCTAAATTGGCCTTTCAGTACTCGGTGCAATACCATCTGTGTTTTTAAAAAGAGACTGAAAACATTTCTTTTCTCTTTGCAACTGTGCAGCACCTTTGAGCAGCTATTGGAATTGGCACTATAGAAATCATCCACATACATACATACATACATTAGAGTGACAGATCAAAATCATAGCTAAGGAGAACATTATTCAATATATTATACTTTTTGGTTTATGGCAATCAACATATCTGTCACTAATTCAAATCATCTATCTTAAACATAACAAAACAACAACCAAAAATTATGAAAGCTATACCTGAATATTATCACTGGCAGATACATTTACCCCATAATCCATTCATAAAGTCTAAATCATAACTGGAACACTCTCAATCGCAGAAAAAATGGCATCTGTCAAATCCATAAAACTCCTGACTGTGTCCTTGGTTAAATTCCCCTGAGCCAGCTTGCATGCCCAGCGTGTTGCCACGGCAGCCACTAGGATGTGTCAGCGTGAGCCAGCTTAGAAGACATGGGGCACGTTTGATAGGCAAGTGGCTTGCCTCGATGGTTAGTCGAGGGCAAGTGAGAAAATGAGCGAAAAACCTAGGCAACGCCTAGCCCTGGAGATTCTACACCTAACAAACGCGCCCATGGACAGCTTGCAGCATGTATGGCGACCTATTGCAAGTCACTGCATTGGCTTTGCTCAGTACTCCGTTAAAAAAAGAAAAAAGGTTTAAAACAATGGAATTTAAGGGGGGATATGGCAGTGCCTATAGGGCTGGAGTAAAGCAGTTCTTTTCTAAATACATAATTATTTTCATATCAAAGGTACACATGTTGGGTATTAAAAACTGTGAAGATAAATTTTTTTTAACCTTCTGTTGCCATGGAAACCTTCCAAGATGGCCGCCACATGCAATATATTTAAAAATACAAAACTCAAAAACTACAACTTATAACTACACCATTTTTTTATTCAGCAAGATACACATCAACTCAAACTTTTTACAGAAGGGCATCAATTTCTATGCAGTCTAACCAATTTTCTGAATTTGAGGTCCACTATCCCATAAGCTATGCCGTGAAAACCCTGTTTCCCAGACACATTTTAGACAATTATAACAAGAAGAATGGGAAAATATCAATATTCTTCTGTAAGAATGAAGGAAACATAAGAAAGAATAAGACCTGTAAATTGCAGGGCTGTATCATGCTTCTCTTTTTTTCCTTGTATTTTCAAATACAGCAAAAACCGTATTTTGAGAAATCAAGGAAAACAAGATTCAATGTCTTAGTATTCAATAATCAAACTTCCCCAGTCATATGGCATTGCTGGCCCCTCATTTTGAAACATATGAACAACCTCCACAGCTAATATCTAGACAAAATCTTTCCTGAAACTATTTATAAAAAATTACAGACACTATAAAACCGAGTTGGACAAAACGCAAAATAAATGCTTATCAGCACAATGACTGATTAGACTAAAGAAATCAACTGGATGAATAAATACAGCAGATTCATGCATGAAAATCTCAATATTATTCTGTAATAATGAAGGAAACATAAGAAAGAATAAGACCTGTAAATTTCAGGGCTGTATCATGTCCCCTTTTTTTCCCTTGTATTTTCAAATATAGCAAAAACCGTATTTTGAGAAATCAAGGGAAAAAGATTCAATGTCCTAGTATTCAATAATCAAACTTCTCCAGTCATATGGCATTGCTGGCCCCTCATTATGAAACTTGAACAACCTCCACAGCTAATATCTAGACAAAATCTTTCCTGAAACTATTTATACAAAATTACAGACACTTCAAAACCGAGTTGGACAAAATGCAAAATAAATGCTTATCAGCACAATGACTCTTTTGTGCCAGGTCCCATCATAAGATACACTAATGTCTATGATGGGAATCTCTCCTCCACCAAGGCTCTCCTGAAGGTCTGCATCAGTTGCTGAGTAGGCCTCTCTGACAGCAGCAGCAGCACGCTCCAGGACCTCTGCACCCTCCTGAACTTCAACTTCTGCAAATTGCAAGACATGGACTAAATATATGATCATATTCATAAATACTAACTGAAAACAAAGCTTAGATGACTGCAATAATCAATTCATAGGAAGCAGTATTCATGGATTTAGAATCATGTCAGAACGCGACAAAATACCAATAATTATACACAGATCAATGTAAGGAATTTAATTGAGCAAGATGATTGTTTTTCTTACCTGTCAGTAGCCGGTCGTGGCGCTGGAAGGTCTTCTTGTGCATTCCTGGCAATCCGAAGATGGTGCTGAATTTCTCTAGAACCCGATGGCCTGTCCCAACCTCATGACTAAACAGAGTCATCAGTCTGTTGACTTCAAATGCCACGTTCTTCTTTGTGGACCCTCCCACTCTTGGAGAACTCAGTTCATCGGCTCTGAAGCCGCATTTGTGACACAGGAGCTCCAATGTAGTGGAAAATCCTTGATTTTCACCTTCACAGATGCCTACTTCCAGTTCATTTTCAAAACATTCTGGGCAAGGAACTTGTGCCAGCAGTTTCGTCAACTGATCCACGTGGGAAATCAGCCACTTCTGAGACTGAGCATCTCCACAGGCAGCGTCTGCACTTCTGCTTGCTGCTATGTCCAATTTCTTCCGAGATGCAGAAACCGAAGTTGATTCACTAATTCCAGCTTGGGAAGTGGATGGAAACGGTTCTTGAGTTGCACAATCAGTCGACGAAGTGGATGGGACTGGAGAATCTGTTGCTGACATCGGTGCAGGAGGTGAAATAACTGATTGCTCGCGCCGTGGAGAATCAGTTGACATCCGTGCAGGAGTCGAAATAACCGATCGATCGTGCCGCGGAGAATCCGTTGACATCGGTGCAGGAGGTAGATCCTGCCGTTTTGCAGCCCTGGCAGCTTCTAACTGCCTGCTTCTAACTAGTTTTCCTTTCCTCGGCATTTGGCTTCTTCAGTGCACCAAAATCACAATAATAATACACGCGAAGAGTTACGAGTAGATTCTGCAATCAACCTGAGGCGCCATGTTGTCGTCATGCAGTGGAGAATTGTGGGAGGAATCCTAAGCTTCTGATTGGCCCACGTGACCATTTCCTTTGTTCTCCCGCAAAATAGGCTCTCCTATTGAGGTCAACCACGCTATCTTGAGTTAGTATAGAGGAGTTCTCTCCCTTGCAGCATTCTCCTAATGGAAAGAGCTACAAAATGATACCAAACATGTCGGCATTCAAGCTTCGATCGTGTATGTTGTCAAGTGGAAAACAATGACACCGTCAGCCCCAAAAAGCAAAGAAACAATTTATTTCGGTGACAGGTAGTGTACATTTTAATATTTTATAAATATTTTCGAGCACATTTCACACTTATAAAGACCGGCACTGGTTAGTAGGATGGTTATGCAACTCAAATCTGCAATAATCCCAACATCGACGAAAATCAAGAAAATAGTGAGTTTGCACTGCCGTATCCCCCCTTAAAAAAAGGAAAAAAGGAGGTGGGGGTAGGGTGCACCATGACACAGGAAAAACGTGTAACTAGTGTGTGATGCCGACTGGCCACAGGACTCCTTGTGACAAACTGAAAGTAGTCCCCCCCCTTATGCATGGGTGAGCACCGCAGCAAATACAACTCCAAATATCAAGTGGATCAGCTGCTAGTTTGCATTGTTACAGACAGCTCACACAGGTAGACAGGGTTAGCATTACTACAGGCAATCTCTTTGTTGGTAATCATGGGTAAATGCCAAGGAACCGTTAGAACTTACATTCTGCAGCTTTCTAACAGTCATTTTTTATCGCTGACTGGGAGTTTGGGAATATGCTACCATAGTCATCCAATGTATAACCCAAATCCACACCCTGATGAAAAATCTGTAATAATTATTATTCTAATTCCTTTGACATACATAATTAATAACTACAATTAATCAGCTTGAATGGGTGAAAAAATGCTCCAACACATTCAGTCGAACACCTCATGGAGTGGAGAATGAATTTCCACAAGCAAAGAGGGAAGTCTCTCAGTAAAAGTTCTCATGATAACATGGCCTTCAAGGAAGCTGGTTTCTCTACAGAAGTTCTACTGACAACATGGCCTTCAAAGGAGCAGGCTTTTCTACAGAAGTTCTAGTGACAACATGGCCTTCAAAGAAGCAGGTTTCTCTACAGAAGTTCTAGTGACAACATGGCCTTCAAAGAAGCAGGTTTCTCTACAGAAGTTCTGGTGACAACATGGCCTTCAAAGAAGCAGGTGTCTCTACAGAAGTTCTAGTGACAACATGGCCTTCAAAGGAGCAGGTTTCTCTACAGAAGTTCTAGTGACAACATGGCCTTCAAAGGAGCAGGTTTCTCTACAGAAGTTCTAGTGACAATATGGCCTTCAAAGAAGCAGGTTTCTCTACAGAAGTTCTACTGACAATATGGCCTTCAAAGAAGCAGGTTTCTCTACTGAAGTTCTACTGACAATATGGCCTTCAAAGAAGCAGGTTTCTCTACTGAAGTTCTAGTGACGATATGGTCTTCAAAGAAGTCAGTTTCTCTACAGCTGTTCTACTGACAACATGGCCTTCAAAGAAGCAGGTTTCTCTACAGAAGTTCTAGTGACGATATGGTCTTCAAAGAAGTCAGTTTCTCTACAGCTGTTCTACTGACAACATGGCCTTCAAAGAAGCAGGTTTCTCTACAAAAGTTCTAGTGACAATATGGCCTTCAAAGAAGCAACTTTTCCATAAGTTTCTAACAACAGTATGGCCCTTTAACTTGCATTCTCAAACTTTACTTGTAAGCACACTACAGCCCCAGTTTGCTCCGTGGTTTGTGAAGAAAGTTTGAATTATTAGCAAACACTGAGGAAAACAAATCTATTCTGAATAACAGTTCACAATGTTCATTTGAAATTAGTTTTTCAAATACATAATTATATAAAGATGAAATATATGTTCCATGATCCAGTTGGGATAAATATGACCTGATGTATACAAATGCCCATTCTGATATTATCACTGAGTAAAATTTTAAGATGTTTATGAA
Organism: Theodoxus fluviatilis; assembly: GCA_034096865.1. Lineage (NCBI taxonomy): Eukaryota > Metazoa > Mollusca > Gastropoda > Cycloneritida > Neritidae > Theodoxus > Theodoxus fluviatilis. The sequence goes on from JAWQFJ010000994.1 coordinate 38,797, forward strand.
TCACATGAATTCTTGTTTGTTGACATAAAAACGGACCTGTGGCAGTTGCGATGCAAAATCACAGCTCAACATTTGAAACGTGATAACATCTGCCTTTGGTGTGTAAATAATAGTCAATTTTCAGCACAGCCAATGTCAAGCCGATTTGGCATGGAATGACTCACTGGTCCACGTACTTGGCCACTGCAATTTCTCAAGCAGCTTGAAGACCAATTGATTAACATCTAGATAAATCAAAGCTAAGTTTGTAGTGCAAAGAGCATCTATTCATTTCATGGTGTGATGACAACAGCCATGTATCACTTCTTCAAAATGGCCAAACTGGCCCAATAATAGTTATCCCTGCCTTTCCCAGTGCATCAAGTTCTGCAATAGTTCCAGTAATAACTACAGCTGCAAATTTCATCTTGCCTGCATTACAAGAAAGCAACCCCACATTGAGAGAGAGAGAGAGGGGGGGGGGGGGGGGGGAGAGAGAGAGAGAGAGAGAGAGAGAGAGAGAGAGAGAGAGAGAGAGAGAGAGAGAGAGAGAGAGAGAGAGAGAGAGAGAGAGAGAGAGATGCAGACTCTACAAGTACAAGGAGTACAGTGCTCTCACTGGTTCCATGCGGCAGCACTTTGGTTATAAATACAGCAAGGCTATGGTACACTGTGTACAAAGGTTCGCAGTCTTGGGGAAAGCAAGTGCACACATGCCGCAGGCTTCAACACAGAGGCACTTTTGACAAATGCGTTCATCACACAGTCAGTCTGAAGAATTCAGTCCATGAACAAGCAACTATCTACATCAACAGCTAGCTTGCTTTGGCAAAAGAGTTTTGTCACCAATGCCTTGTGCAATTAGGGATGGGGAAAAAGCCGATTTTCGCTGGAATGTCCAAACATGGGAAAGTGGGAAGGGAAAAAGGAGTTTGTTCTGCCATGACAAGGGCAAGAATTGTAAGTCAGACATCAATTGTTAAGGAAAATTTGTTGTGAATAGCACACTGCTGACCAAGCTGACACAGCCTCCAGGAGGGAGACATGTATTAAGACAAGAACGCAGAACAAATGGGTAAACTGGTCATGAGGAAGAGGAATTTTTGTTTTACCCTAAGTGATTATTACGTAGAAGAATGACACAGTGACAGATGAAATTCCATGATCAAGTACTGGGCGACGACAACTCTTTCGCCCAAGCAGGCCAGCACCACAACTTCCTCTGGGGCCGACACGTGGCAAACCCCACACAGCAAGAGGAGGAAATGGGTGCAAAGTACAGTATGTACACACTGGAGGATTCACAAACACTTGGCCATCAACATCTCTACATTTCTAGTGTCCATTTGTACATTGTCAACATCACAGTTGCTGCTTCCGCAACTTCAGTTGAGCCATTGTAGCGAGTCTAGACTTGGGTAGTGTATACTATTCTGTATCTCAAAAATAATCAAAAAGAGTACAAATTGAGAATTGAGTCAAAACTAGATAACCGTACAAATTTCAGCTGGCAAGATTATTTGAAAAAGATTCTTTCTTCAAAGAATAAAACCCGTTATCCACAAATTATATTCATCAGAGACTACAGGTATGTAAATTAAAAACGAAGCTTTTCATTCACAGCTTGAGCTAAAACTCTTGCTAATGCTTTAGGCTGAAAAATCATACTAAGAATGAGCATCAGTGACAACATCACTGTACACCTATGTGTGAACACCACTATTCATAGAAATTTCTGATAGACTGCTATACTGATACGTCAACTGGATTCATCTCCAGTTGGGAGGGGAGGAGGTGGCGGACTACAGCCCTGAGATGCCAGCACAGCCAGGCTGGACAGGGTGGCACTGCCTGCCCATTCTCTGTGGAGGTGGAATGTATCACAAGAACTCGGGGTCCACACACGTTTCCAGTGCTGTACTGCAGTCGTCCAGAAAGCAGCAACACTGGGGGGATGGCGCGGTGCTGCAGACAATTATTGCAACTTGCTAGGAGCACGGAGACAGGTCTCTAATATCATTCACCTCCTTCTTCAGCAGAGTTCCACTCTCCCAAGGATTACCTACCTTCCATCACACTGCACTCAAGCAGTTTCATCTTTGCAAGAGCTGAGGACCCAACTGCTGACCATTAACAAATGCACAAGGTCAAAGTTCATGTGCATGGCAACAACTTCAACAGGTGCATGGGCAACCCCGGCCCACGAGGCTGAGCATCTGTGTGTCCAGACCGGCACCCTCCCCACCCTGGACACCACACACCTCCCTACCACTCCAGCTCCACTCAGCTACTCTCCTTCCCCCGGTCAGTCATGGATGATGCTGTAGGAAGAGCTGGGGTTTGGCAAGAGCTACAAGTTTGAGCTGTCACTACACAACTCTCCGAGACACATGCAGTTTCAACAGGCCACAGGTCAACATGATGCCACCAGTCTACACGATGCCACGATTTCCAATGATGCCAATAGTCCACATGATGCAGTGTTGCAAGCATAATTCCATGTGCTTGGTGATGCAGTGTTTGCAAGCATGATGCCATGTTCTAGGTGATGCAGTATTTGCAAGCATGACGCCATGTTCTCGGTGATGCAGTATTTGCAAGCATGACGCCATGTTCTAGGTGATGCAGCATGGCCACTCTGCTTGCCACACTACTGTTTGCACCACTGTTGCTGATATCCTAGCATTTCACAGTCCTTTCCACTTGAGGATGTCCTGAACACACATGATTAGGGTCTCTCTCTGATGGTGAAAAGCTTGCAGACCTCATGAGCAGCAATGAGGAGGTGCTGTGACTGCCCACACTTACACATGGAGTGGATGGAAGCCTACAAGCACGGGGGCAGGGAGGCACCGCTGCCAGGCATGGGTGACCAAGACAGGAGACAAGCAACACTCAAGGCAAGACCAGGGGAAGCTGGGCCAAGCTCCAATGGCTGCGCCTGTCTGCCTGCCTGCCTGGTCTAGCAAGGACTGCATGGGTGGGGGGAGTGGATGAGGGGGTGGGGGGTGAGGGGCAGTCGGGAGAGAGGCCATGGCCTTGAAGGGCTTGGCACGTCAGAACGTCTGCTCGTCGTCGCACTCCTCTGTCCAGTGGCCAAACACTGAAAATGCACAACAAAATGCAGGCATGATGCAACAGATCAGGCTGGGTTCCCATCACCACATGGCAAGACATCACAACCAACACCTCATGCAAACTCAACTCAGTCTAACTAACGATGCAAGTCGTCACTGATGATGGGAATTAATCAAGGGGAAGAGCTAGACAAATCTGGCTCACGTTTTGCACTGTGTCAATGAAAAATGGGGACTAAAATGAAATTTGGAAACAGAAAAAGAATTTGGTTAGCTTGGATGTTAATACAAAAACTGAGGAAAGTACTTAGTCACAAATAACACACATATAACAGGACAAGAGTTCCCTAGTCTACAACAACCACAACGCAAAGAAAAGTGTTGAGTACACTAAATTAGCATAATAGCTGAGTGTGCTTCATGAAAACGAATACATGAAGACAGCTACAGCTACACTGTGGTGAACTCCAGAAAGCTACTCTAAAGCAACCACTCAATGTGCTCTATTCCAGGAAGACCTCTCTCTCCCCACTCACTACTGAGGTTTATTTACAGTTAGTCTGTGGAAAGAAACTGTACCTCTAGATAGCAAACATTCCACCAATAAATGCATACACACTGTAGAGCTAATCTAGGATGAAAAGTCAAAATTCAGACTGCAGACCAAACTCCCCCTCAAAAGAGCTATTGATCTATCACAGACACCAAACCAGATTTAAGATCATTTCCATTTTTCTTATACCAGCAGGCACCGAGGCAAAATGAGCGCCAGGTTGTCCATGTTTCCATCAGCGAAGCTCCTCCAGGCACGAAAGAGCCACGGGAACACCCCACCTTCAAACATGAGTCAGTCAGCCCTTCCTTCCCACAGCACTCCCACACCACACTGCCTTGGCCACAGACTTTGCGGAGTAAAACTTTCTTGGCCTGAAAAAGTTTGACCCTGAAAGCTTGCCAAACCAGCATGGAGAAGCTGTTAGACGCTGAGGCACCAGATGTTGACTTTTGATTTCACTATGTCCAAGCTGGGCACTTCATTTCATGTTTTGGCGTCCAAATGAAGGGCCCCTGCCTTGTGACTCCGCCCTTGAAACTGCTTTCTCTTAGGCACCCCACTGCCACCCCACACACACGGAGAGTTAGCACAGGCACTTAGGCACCCCACTGCCACCCCACACACACGGAGAGTTAGCACAGGCACTTAGGAGAACTCAGTACATACCTTCACATGTATCACAGTAGGGCCGGAGCTGCTTTCGGTCGCCATGGTAACTGGTGGGCGGGGGGCTGTCTTCAGACATGGCTTGCTTGGGACAGTCGTCGGTGTCGTGCAGGTCAAACAGGTCGCAGATATCACAGAACAGACGCGGTGCTGCTCGCCTGGATGGCCTGCCCACACAAAACACATGAAATGACAAGTGGTCTGCGAGGATTCCTGCTGCGCGGTCTCTGTAGACAGGCCTCAAGGTCAGTCAGTCGACTGGTCTTGTGGTGTGGCTATTCATATGCACCTCTGCAGACTGAATGCCGTTGTGTGTTTTGCTCTGGGCACTGGAGGTGATATTCATGCAGTAATGCACTCATTGTTATCATTTGGGGTCAATGACTCTTCAAAACAATACACATTCCTTTGATGAACACACTCTTAAACATAAACACCAAACAGTACTTGGAAATGTCAGCCAAACATAAGACAAATACTTTTTAAGTCTTTCATTCAGGTATTTCAAAATTATGTCTCCTTTCAGAAATTTCTATGGCAAAACAATATACAATAAATTATGGAAACTTTTAATATTTATTCACTTTCTGCACAAACAAAGATTGATGGATGTGTGGATGGATGGTGGATGGATGGATGGTGGATGGTGGATGGATGGATGGGTGAGTGGGTGAATGGGAGGATGGATGGAAGGACAAATAATAAACAAACCAGCAAGCAAGCAAACAGGCAAAAACAAAAGACTGACTGTAACAAATGCCTCATTCCATGTGATTTTCATAACAACATCAAAACAATGATAGCTAGGAAGAATTGACATGATACATGTATTCAAGAGGAGCTGCACAATGCTCATTAGAGAGAGAATCACACCACACTGTCAAGAGCTGATAGGCAGGGAGAGGGAGGCAGCTCTTACGAGACGTCGGGGGCTGAGGAAGCGCTGCCGTTCAGTACACCCGTCTCCATCGCCTCCAGCCGCACCTTCAGGTCAGTGTTCTTCTTCTGCATGTCCACTATCACCGAGTTCAGGAACTCGATCTGCAGGCAGAAATGCACACATGCATTCACCCATCTGCATGTCCACTATCACCGAGTTCAGGAGCTCAATCTTTGGGCAGAAATGCACACATCCATTCACCCATCTGCATGTCCACTATCACCGAGTTCAGGAGCTCAATCTTTGGGCAGAAATGCACACATGCATTCACCAATCTGCATGTCCACTATCACCGAGTTCAGGAGCTCAATCTTTGGGCAGAAATGCACACATGCATTCACCCATCTGCATGTCCACTATCACCGAGTTCAGGAACTCGATCTGCAGGCAGAAATGCACACATGCATTCACCCATCTGCATGTCCACTATCACCGAGTTCAGGAGCTCAATCTTTGGGCAGAAATGCACACATCCATTCACCCATCTGCATGTCCACTATCACCGAGTTCAGGAGCTCAATCTTTGGGCAGAAATGCACACATCCATTCACCCATCTGCATGTCCACTATCACCGAGTTCAGGAACTCGATCTGCTGGCAGAAATGCACACATGCATTCACCCATCTGCATGTCCACTATCACCGAGTTCAGGAGCTCAATCACAGAATTGCACATTTGCAATGGCTGGTCGTAATTAACCCCTTGTACAACCAGTCAATTAACACTCACAATAGGCATTCTAATATCAAGCTTCCATTATTGATGAAAGTGTGCCATACATTAAGAACACACGCAAATGCCATACAATAAGAACACACACATGCGTCATATATATACATATGTTATATATAATATGTTGAAAATCAACATCTTTCCCCCTTGGGTCCCAAACTGTCAGCTGCTGAACTTCGGACCAATTTGCTCCTGTGATTACTTCTCATCCTTTTCATTTCAAGGGAGACCACTAACCTGCTTATCTGCAGCATCCTTCTCCTGCTGTATCTGAGAGACTGCTGGGTCTCCTGCAACAAGAGAAAATCACCTTACACTGCAATATCATTTACAAGAATAATTAACGTGATAATGTGAGTAGGACAATGATGATGAGATAATGATGAGCAATACATAGAAGTATTTCCTCGCCAACATCAAAATCAACTAGAGTAAGAACAACACATTACACAGAGCCATTGCTAACATCTAAGGGAGGCAACTCTCAGGACAACCCACTTGTAAGTGCAAGCATTAAAGCCCTGCCACTACATTTCCTATGATCAGCCACTGCACTTTTATGTGCATACAGATGTAACACCAAACAACAAAGATGTCCATTACATATGATAATATGTGGACTGTACTTCCTTAATCTGAGTAGAGCAATTATCACAGGAACAAGAGTCTACAGAGAAATGCTCAAAGTGAGTGCTTGTGTAGTCCAAGGCAATTTCTTGGCTATTCAGCACATGATGTACAAACCTCTCTCCAACTGACATTCAGCTTTTGATGCACACACTTCACTTCATTGGGAAACTTTCTTCTCTTGCACCTCTCAGACTGCATTTGAATGGGATGAGTTGTTGGGTACTGGCAGCCATGTAGCACAGCCAGACTGCTAGCAAAATTCTGAGAGTCCTGACAGACTGCTACTTCATGAGCCACACTAACACACAGACAAATATGCATCTGAGGCAGAGCACACATGCAGCTACTGACCAACAGCTCCACTGAATGCAAGAGATCTAGAGACCGGGACAGCCACAGACCAAGTCCCTACCTGATGCAAGAGACAGCAAGACCTGCACAGAGGAGCTACTGAGACAGGAAGACACACCTGAGGCGCCTGAGTCCACATTGGCGTTGGCCCTGGAGTCTGCCAGGGATTTCTCCAGCAAGCGGATCTTGTCCAGCAAGTCCTTCCTCTCCTTTTCACTCTGTAGCTCCAGCTTCTGCACGTCCTGCTTCAGCCCCGCCAGCGTCATGTTCTCGTTCTGCAGGTTGGAGATCTGCCAGGACAGAAACGGCCATCTCCAACTAAAGTTATCTTATATATATATTCATAAAAACTAAGCAACCATCACATATTGAGAGTCTGTGTAAATTCATGGAAGTCTCCACAAAATCAATATCTAACAATTGTTCAAACCAGGGATATCTGAGGAAAAACCAAACACACACACAACTTTTTCATCTCCTCAATAAGCAACCACCATACATTGATGGTGCATGTATTTTCAGTCCATACCTTTAAAAAGCAATGATTTGGGTTCATGTAAATCTGCAATATTACTAGTCAACAAATAAATCTGAAACAAACTGTTTCTTTAAACTACCATAACAAAAACCTTCAAAGGTGTAGGTTAAGTGTTGACAGTTGAGGGGGCATTTCAAGGCAGGCATGAAAATGTGCCCTAGCATGAGAAACAAGGTAGCAAAACAGTTTTCCAACGAACACCGAGGGTCTTCAGCGCACTATGCCATGTATTTGCTCTCCTGAGCTTTACATTACTGCGCTGTTGTTTTTTATTCCTCCAGTATTATGCTGGGTATTCTTTCTGGAATGTGCATTAATGAATAAATAATACTATGGTTAAAACAAACCATTTTGTAATTTTTCTTACTTTAGCCTTCTTTTCTCATGCACAGTCACTGTCAGAAAGCACCAACCTCAAATCAAACAGTTTTATAACATAAATTTCCCACATTTCTTTTCCTTACATTTGCTCCATGTGAAACAAAAAAACAAAAAATTACTTTGCAGTGTACTTTACAATCTTCTTTGGGAATTTTTACAAAATTGAACCTCATTCCTCTGCATCTCATCCTTCCCTGACCTTGTTCCTCTGCATCTCATCCTTCCCTGACCTCATTCCTCTGCATCACATCCTTCCCTGACCTCATTCCTCTGCATCACCTCCTTCTTTGACCTTGTTCCTCTGCATCACATCCTTCCCTGACCTTGTTCCTCTGCATCTCATCCTTCCCTGACCTCATTCCTCTGCATCTCATCCTTCCCTGACCTCATTCCTCTGCATCACATCCTTCCCTGACCTCATTACTCTGCATCTCATCCTTCCCTGACCTTGTTCCTCTGCATCACATCCTTCCCTGACCTCATTCCTCTGCATCACATCCTTCCCTGACCTCATTACTCTGCATCACATCCTTCCCTGACCTTGTTCCTCTGCATCACCTCCTTCCCTGACCTTGTTCCTCTGCATCACATCCTTCCCTGACCTCATTCCTCTGCATCACACCCTTCCCTGACCTTGTTCCTCTGCATCACATCCTTCCCTGACCTTGTTCCTCTGCATCACATCCTTCCCTGACCTTGTTCCTCTGCATCACATCCTTCCCTGACCTCATTCCTCTGCATCACATCCTTCCCTGACCTCATTCCTCTGCATCACATCCTTCCCTGACCTCATTCCTCTGCATCACACCCTTCCCTGACCTTGTTCCTCTGCATCACATCCTTCCCTGACCTTGTTCCTCTGCATCACACCCTTCCCTGACCTTGTTCCTCTGCATCACATCCTTCCCTGACCTTGTTCCTCTGCATCACATCCTTCCCTGACCTTGTTCCTCTGCATCACATCCTTCCCTGACCTCATTCCTCTGCATCACACCCTTCCCTGACCTTGTTCCTCTGCATCACATCCTTCCCTGACCTTGTTCCTCTGCATCACATCCTTCCCTGACCTTGTTCCTCTGCATCACACCCTTCCCTGACCTCATTCCTCTGCATCACATCCTTCCCTGACCTTGTTCCTCTGCATCACATCCTTCCCTGACCTTGTTCCTCTGCATCATATTCTTCCCTGACCTCATTCCTCTGCATCACCTCCTTCTTTGACCTTGTTCCTCTGCATCACATCCTTCCCTGACCTCATTCCTCTGCATCACACCCTTCCCTGACCTTGTTCCTCTGCATCACACCCTTCCCTGACCTTGTTCCTCTGCATCACATCCTTCCCTGACCTTGTTCCTCTGCATCACACCCTTCCCTGACCTTGTTCCTCTGCATCACATCCTTCCCTGACCTTGTTCCTCTGCATCACACCCTTCCCTGACCTTGTTCCTCTGCATCACACCCTTCCCTGACCTTGTTCCTCTGCATCACATCCTTCCCTGACCTTGTTCCTCTGCATCACATCCTTCCCTGACCTCATTCCTCTGCATCACACCCTTCCCTGACCTTGTTCCTCTGCATCATATTCTTCCCTGACCTCATTCCTCTGCATCACCTCCTTCTTTGACCTTGTTCCTCTGCATCACATCCTTCCCTGACCTTGTTCCTCTGCATCACATCCTTCCCTGACCTCATTCCTCTGCATCACATCCTTCCCTGACCTTGTTCCTCTGCATCACATCCTTCCCTGACCTCATTCCTCTGCATCACATCCTATCCTGACCTCATTCCTCTGCATCACATCCTTCCCTGACCTTGTTCCTCTGCATCACATCCTTCCCTGACCTTGTTCCTTTGCATCACATCCTTCCCTGACCTCATTCCTCTGCATCACATCCTTCCCTGACCTTGTTCCTCTGCATCACACCCTTCCCTGACCTCATTCCTCTGCATCACCTCCTTCTTTGACCTTGTTCCTCTGCATCACATCCTTCCCTGACCTTGTTCCTCTGCATCACATCCTTCCCTGACCTCATTCCTCTGCATCACATCCTTCCCTGACCTTGTTCCTCTGCATCACATCCTTCCCTGACCTCATTCCTCTGCATCACATCCTATCCTGACCTCATTCCTCTGCATCACATCCTTCCCTGACCTTGTTCCTCTGCATCACATCCTTCCCTGACCTTGTTCCTCTGCATCACATCCTTCCCTGACCTTGTTCCTCTGCATCACATCCTTCCCTGACCTCATTCCTCTGCATCAGATCCTTCCCTGACCTTGTTCCTCTGGGCCTGCAGCTCCTGCTCCTGCTTCTGCAGCTTGGAGGCCGAGTTGCTCAGCTGTGAGGTCAGCGTCTCCTTCTCTGACTGTCGGGCAGCCACTTCCTCACTGAACCTGCCGGAGTCAACCCAGAGTCAGCCACAGCACAGCACAACTTAGCCACAGTGCAACGCAGCACACACAGTAAAGACTGCTGCAAAACCAGGAATTAGGATTTGGTTGCATCTGTAGAAGGATTCAAACAATGAAACATCATTGAGTGATGTAGAAATATAATTCATGAAAAATGCATCTTGTGTCCTTCATCTAATGTACTTGATACCTGCATCCAAAAATACAGGATTTATGCATCACTGAATTCAACAGTAAATCTGGCTAAGTTATGAATTTATCTACTTGTTTTCTTGGTCTCTAAAACTGCCTATTATTGAAAAATGAGCTCAAAACTGTACGTGTGAATAAACTCAGGAGCTCGCTCTTCCAGAATAAGGCTTTGACACAAGTCATTTTTGGAAAATTACAAATCAGTAAGGTAATTAAGTAACAGCATCAAATCCATCAGCATCAAACAGAATCTAGATCTCTAACACAAGTGTATTGCTATAGGTGTGTATTTAGCAACACTGGAGGGATGTCAATAATTGCAACAACACAAAATCATTACACTTCTAACTGCATGCACTGCCCATGGATCAAGTGTCATCACAATAAAAATGAAGAAAAACAATGACAAATGAGCAGGCACAACATCAATAGTCTAAGAAATGGTTCCTGTGTGCAAAGTAAACAACGTGACAGTAAGTGAGTGTCACAAAATAATTTACCATTCACAATAATCAAGACAACATGACTTCTACAGCAAATCACATATCATTACTGCATGATAATACAACTAAAACAAAGCACTGATAAACATCATATTATGTGAACATAACTGTAAAAGCACCAATGTTATTCTGCAACCATAGCCCACTGATGTTATTTTCAAGAGACTGCTATGAGGAACCAAGTTGAAGTACGCTTCACCCTCGACTGACTAGACCCACAACAAAACAGGAACGGAGTACTGAAAACATGCACGCTGCAACTAGCCAAGGTCCTGACACAGCTGCACAAATCGCAGGAAAGACTCTGCACCGGGCAGATGCACTAAAATAGAGCAGTGGTTAGTGACAATTAGTACGAGAACTGCGCCACAAGTCACACAGGTGTGGAGAGCCCTGGAGGAGAGAGAAGTCCCCGGCAGAGCACCGAGACAACAGAGGTGTGGAGAGCCCTGGAGGAGAGAGAAATCCCCTGCAGAGCGCCGAGACAACATGTAACATGCCATTGTGACTCTTTGCTTTCCTTACCATCAATGAGAGTCCAAGAGTGGGGTCAGTTCCAACACACAAGACACCACCACGGACAGACAGACACAAAGAAAAATGTTGCATTAGTCTTGCAAGTTGTGGTCAGACAGTAACATGTGTTAATTGTGACTTGCACTAGAATAGTAACATGAATAGGTATTAAACCGTCTTGTGACAGGCGGCCAACAAATGTGACAGTGGAAAAATATATTAATTTGTTAATATAGTGACAACAGTTGTAAATACAAAAGTGATGATGACAAGGACTTGTGAAATATGAACTGTTCAGCTTACCGTTTGCTCGTCTCATCCACTTGCTTCTGCAAGTTGGCATTCTGGTCTTCCAGCTGTAGTGGAGGATGAGAGCAGCATTCACACAGGGTCAATGTAGCACAGCATTCACACAGGGTCAATGTAGCACAGCATTCACACATGGTCAACAAAGAAGGGCATTCACACATAGTCATCGTAGCACAGCATTCACACAGGGTCAATGTAGCACAGCATTCACACAGGGTCAATGTAGCACAGCATTCACACAGGGTCAATGTAGCACAGCATTCACACATGGTCAACAAAGAAGGGCATTCACACATAGTCATCGTAGCACAGCATTCACACAGGGTCAATGTAGCACAGCATTCACACAGGGTCAATGTAGCACAGCATTCACACAGGGTCAATGTAGCACAGCATTCACACATCAACACAGCACAGTATTCACACATCCTCAACACAGCACAGTATTCACACATCCTCAACATAGCACAGCATTCACACATGGTCATCGTAGCACAGCATTCACACATGGTCAACAAAGAAGGGCATCCACACATGGTCAACAAAGAAGGGCATTCACACATAGTCAACAAAGAAGGACATTCACACATAGTCAACAAAGAAGGGCATTCACACATAGTCAACAAAGAAGGGCATCCACACATGGTCAACAAAGAAGGGCATTCACACATAGTCAACAAAGAAGGACATTCACACATAGTCAACAAAGAAGGGCATTCACACATAGTCAACAAAGAAGGGCATTCACACATAGTCAACAAAGAAGGGCATTCACACATGGTCAACAAAGAAGGGCATTCACACATAGGCAACAAAGAAGGGCATTCACACACGGTAAACAAAGAAGGGCATTCACACACGGTTAACAAAGAAGGGCATTCACACATGGTCAACAAAAAAGGGCATTCACACATAGTCAACAAAGAAGGGCATTCACACATAGGCAACAAAGAAGGGCATTCACACACGGTAAACAAAGCCTATTCATGATGTGCTTCCACATGGAGAACTCATTCACTTCAAATACAGTGCATTCACGACAAAATAATGTTTACATGCACACCTCACTCCATGCAGAATGCCATTCAACCCACCTTGTTTTCTATTCCGTTATTTTCTTTCAGTTAACAGGAAAATCTTCTCAGTAGAAAATGCCCATTCCAATGGAGTACCACCCTGCCATGCTTTTATTCCCAAGTTTACAAAGAACATTAGAAAGAGGAGAAAAACACCTAGACAACCTAGACAAGGAGGAGGAGGAAGGGGAGCAAGAGCAGAGGAAGGGAGAAGAGGAGGAAGCTAAGGCCGAGGACGAAGGAGGAGGAGGAGGGGGAGGAGGAGAAAGAAGGGGAGGAAAAGAAGGGGGGAGGAGGAGGAGGAGGAGGAGGAGGAGGAGGAGGAGGAGGAGGAGGAGGAGGAGGAGGGGAGGGGTGGAGGGAGGGAGGGGAAGGGAGGGGAGGGAGGGGAGGGAGGGGAGGGGAGGGAGGGGAGGGGAGGGGAGGGGAGGGGAGGGGAGGGGAGGGGAGGGGAGGGAAGGAGGGAGGAAGGGGAGGGAGGGGAGGGGAGGGAGGGAGGGAGGGAGAGAGGGTGGAAGGGAGCAAGCAAGGGAGGGAGGGATGAAGGAGGAGGAGAAAGAGGAGGAAGAAGAAGCAGCAGCAGCAGCCAGGCAGTCAACTTACCCTCTTCCGTTCCTCCACGACAAGCTTGGAGTACTCCACCTCGGCCTTCAGCTTGTCCCTCTCTGCCTCCATGGCAGCCAGCTTGCTCTGCAGCTCCCGCACTGCCAGCTTGCTCTCCTTCCTGTCAGCAGCCAAGCATGCACTGCCACTGATGCAGCCAGAGTACAGGGCATACAGTACAGATAATACTTCAGGCCATACACTACAGATAATACTTCAGGCCATACACTACAGATAATACT